>JAWPHD010012180.1:0-77820 GCA_037043455.1 Cyrtodaria siliqua
TTCTGACAAAGTTGCATCAAGCTCGGGTCAAAAATATGGCCTCTAGAGTGTACACAAGGTTTTTCCAATATTTGACCTAGTGACCTAGTTTTTAACTTCATGTGACCCATTTCCGAACTTGATCAAGATATAATTAAGATAAACAATTTGACAAAGTTTCATTAAGATTGGGTAACAAATATGACCTCTAGAGTGTACACAAGTTTTTTCAAGTATTTGACCTAGTGACCTAGTTTTTGACCCCACGTGACCCATTTTTGAACTTGACCGAGATTTCATTAAGACAAACATTCTGACAAAGTTTCATCAATATCAGGTCAAAAATATGGCCTCTAGAGTGTACACACGGTTTTTCCAAAGTTTGACCTAGTGACCTAGTTTTTGACACCATGTGACCCATTTTTGAACTTGACCAAGATATAATTAAGACAAACATTTTGACAAAGTTTCATGAAAATTGGGTCAGAAATACGGCTTCTAGAGTGTACACAAGGTTTTTCAAGTATTTGACCTAGTGACCTAGTTTTTGACCCCACATGACCCATTTTTGAACTTGACCGAGATTTCATTGAGACAAACATTCTGACAAAGTTTCATCAAGATCGGGTCAAAAATATGGCCTCTAGAGTGTACACACGGTTTTTCCAAAGTTTGACCTAGTGATCTAGTTTTTAACACCATGTGACCCATTTTTGAACTTGACCAAGATATAATTAAGACAAACATTTTGACAAAGCTTCATCAAGATTGGGTCAGAAATACGGCTTCTAGAGTGTACACAAGGTTTTTCAAGTATTTGACCTAGTGACCTAGTTTTTAACCCCATGTGACCCATTTTCAAACTTGACCAAGATATAATTAAGACAAACATTCTGACAAAGTTGCATCAAGCTCGGGTCAAAAATATGGCCTCTAGAGTGTACATAAGGTTTTTCCAATATTTGACCTAGTGACCTAGTTTTTGACCCCACATGACCCATTTTCGAACTTGACCGAGATTTCATTGAGACAAACAATTAAGATAAAACATTCTGACAAAGTTGCATCAAGCTCGGGTCAAAAATATGGCCTCTAGAGTGTACACAAGGTTTTTCCAATATTTGACCTAGTGACCTAGTTTTTAACTTCATGTGACCCATTTTCGAACTTGACCGAGATTTCATTGAGACAAACATTCTGACAAAGTTTCATCAAGATCGGGTCAAAAATATGGCCTCTAGAGTGTACACACGGTTTTTCCAAAGTTTGACCTAGTGACCTAGTTTTTAACACCATGTGACCCATTTTTGAACTTGACCAAGATATAATTAAGACAAACATTTTGACAAAGAGTGTACACAAGGTTTTTCCAATATTTGACCTAGTGACCTAGTTTTTAACCCCATGTGACCCATTTTCAAACTTGACCAAGATATAATTAAGACAAACATTCTGACAAAGTTGCATCAAGCTCGGGTCAAAAATATGGCCTCTAGAGTGTACACAAGGTTTTTCCAATATTTGACCTAGTGACCTAGTTTTTAACTTCATGTGACCCATTTCCGAACTTGATCAAGATATAATTAAGATAAACAATTTGACAAAATTTCATCAAGATTGGGTAAAAAATATGACCTCTAGAGTGTACACAAGTTTTTTCAAGTATTTGACCTAGTGACCTAGTTTTTGAGCCCACATGACCCATTTTTGAACTTGACCGAGATTTCATTGAGACAAACATTCTGACAAAGTTTCATCAAAATCGGGGTCAAAAATATGGCCTCTAGAGTGTACACACGGTTTTTCCAAATATTGACCTAGTGATCTAGTTTTTAACACCATGTGACCCATTTTTGAACTTGACCAAGATATAATTAAGACAAATATTTTGACAAAGCTTCATCAAGATTGGGTCAGAAATACGGCTTCTAGAGTGTTCACAAGGTTTTTCAAGTATTTGACCTAGTGACCTAGTTTTTAACCCCATGTGACCCATTTTCAAACTTGACCAAGATATAATTAAGACAAACATTCTGACAAAGTTGCATCAAGCTCGGGTCAAAAATATGGCCTCTAGAGTGTACATAAGGTTTTTCCAATATTTGACCTAGTGACCTAGTTTTTGACCACATGACCCATTTTCGAACTTGACCGAGATTTCATTGAGACAAACAATTAAGATAAACATTCTGACAAAGTTGCATCAAGCTCGGGTCAAAAATATGGCCTCTAGAGTGTACACAAGGTTTTTCCAATATTTGACCTAGTGACCTAGTTTTTAACTTCATGTGACCCATTTTCGTACTTGACCGAGATTTCATTGAGACAAACATTCTGACAAAGTTTCATCAAGATCGGGTCAAATATATGGCCTCTAGAGTGTACACACGGTTTTTCCAAAGTTTGACCTAGTGACCTAGTTTTTAACACCATGTGACCCATTTTTGAACATGACCAAGATATAATTAAGACAAACATTTTGACAAAGTTTCATCAAGATTGGTTCAGAAATACGGCTTCTAGAGTGTACACAAGGTTTTTCCAATATTTGACCTAGTGACCTAGTTTTTAACTTCATGTGACCCATTTCCGAACTTGATCAAGATATAATTAAGATAAACAATTTGACAAAATTTCATCAAGATTGGGTAAAAAATATGACCTCTAGAGTGTACACAAGTTTTTTCAAGTATTTGACCTAGTGACCTAGTTTTTGAGCCCACATGACCCATTTTTGAACTTGACCGAGATTTCATTGAGACAAACATTCTGACAAAGTTTCATCAAAATCGGGTCAAAAATATGGCCTCTAGAGTGTACACACGGTTTTTCCAAATATTGACCTAGTGATCTAGTTTTTAACACCATGTGACCCATTTTTGAACTTGACCAAGATATAATTAAGACAAATATTTTGACAAAGCTTCATCAAGATTGGGTCAGAAATACGGCTTCTAGAGTGTTCACAAGGTTTTTCAAGTATTTGACCTAGTGACCTAGTTTTTAACCCCATGTGACCCATTTTCAAACTTGACCAAGATATAATTAAGACAAACATTCTGACAAAGTTGCATCAAGCTCGGGTCAACAATATGGCCTCTAGAGTGTACATAAGGTTTTTCCAATATTTGACCTAGTGACCTAGTTTTTGACCACATGACCCATTTTCGAACTTGACCGAGATTTCATTGAGACAAACAATTAAGATAAACATTCTGACAAAGTTGCATCAAGCTCGGGTCAAAAATATGGCCTCTAGAGTGTACACAAGGTTTTTCCAATATTTGACCTAGTGACCTAGTTTTTAACTTCATGTGACCCATTTTCGTACTTGACCGAGATTTCATTGAGACAAACATTCTGACAAAGTTTCATCAAGATCGGGTCAAATATATGGCCTCTAGAGTGTACACACGGTTTTTCCAAAGTTTGACCTAGTGACCTAGTTTTTAACACCATGTGACCCATTTTTGAACTTGACCAAGATATAATTAAGACAAACATTTTGACAAAGTTTCATCAAGATTGGTTCAGAAATACGGCTTCTAGAGTGTACACAAGGTTTTTCCAATATTTGACCTAGTGACCTAGTTTTTAACTTCATGTGACCCATTTTCGAACTTGACCGAGATTTCATTGAGACAAACATTCTGACAAAGTTTCATCAAGATCGGGTCAAAAATATGGCCTCTAGAGTGTACACACGGTTTTTCCAAAGTTTGACCTAGTGACCTAGTTTTTAAAACCATGTGACCCATTTTTGAACTTGACCAAGATATAATTAAGACAAACATTTTGACAAAGTTGCATCAAGCTTGGGTCAAAAATATGGCCTCTAGAGTGTACACAAGGTTTTTCCAATATTTGACCTAGTGACCTAGTTTTTGACCCCACATGACCCATTTTCGAACTTGACCGAGATTTCATTGAGACAAACATTCTGACAAAGTTTCATGATGATTGCATCAGAAATGTGGCCTCTAGAGTGTACACAAGCAAAAGTTAACGGACGGACGACGGACGGACGACGGACGACGGACGGACGACGGACGACGGACGACGGAAGACGGACAACACACCATCCCATAAGCTCTGCTGGCCCTTGGCCAGTAGAGCTAAAAATCAGTAATGTTTGTGTCGTGCTGTTTTTTTGTTCCTTCACTTGTAAACGCAAAATAAACAAAAGTAAAACATCATTCATTTTACACTGATTATGAAACAGTTTACACAGCTTAAAAAAAATTCTGAAGGTGCAGATGACAGTGTTAGCACGGTTTTTATTTTGGAGGTAACTGGGGAAACCCACTTTTCCTATCGGGCAACCACTGTCCCTTACCACTTACATTGCCAAGATGGGGAATCAAACCCAGGTTGCATTAGTAAGAAGTGAGTGTGGTACCACTCCCAGGACATCCTATCACAAGTAGAATTTGCATTTTCCAAAAACCAATTGAAGCTCCATGTGGCTGTATGAAGATGTAGGTCATGCAGCCATCTAGAGAAATTTAAAATTACTCGAATTTATATTCTCAAGTTTTTGAAGTAAGACGGATAAAATCTAACGTTCAATCATTTGTCAGTTGATTTCTTTTCTTAATTATCAAACTGATAATGAAAATAGAAGCAAGAATAATCTCTACATTCTTTTTTTTATTCAAAGCTGATACTTATAATATACAATAAATGATCTTGATGTGTCATCAACTTGGTGTCAATTACATAAGCACAAGAAAACCAGCTTTCTTGAAATAAATTAATAAAATTATACTGATCCATAACGTCGACTACAAAACAAAACAAATAACTCTCAATGGCGGTGAGGTCATCTTCAATCATGTGGCAGGAAACTGGAGCACCCGGAGAAAACCGACATGACAGAGAGCACTGTATCGGTTATGTTACACAGGCTTCCCAGGAATATAAAGCATCGTAAATTTTCAGGAAAATGGGCTCCCTTACCTCTTTATTATCCTTGTCTACCTTGACTGCCCCCAGGAGTATACATACAAGCCGGCAGCGGATGTCCTTGGGTAGTAAAAATAAGTCCATTGTGTATAACTTCCTGTAAAATTTGTAAACACTTTTTTGTTATGTTGATAAACAATTTATATACCGGTAGCTTCAAAAAATCAATCTTGACTTTGCAGACGACAGTGTTATTAATTATTACAGGCCATAAAATAATTACTCTGCGACATTTTTTGAAGAAAGCACGTGATGAACAAACTGACGGAGAAAATACTTAATTATTTAGCTCTTGTAATAATGAATTGGCTGAGAAAAGGGGCACGACATCGGTGGCATATATGTTTACATGTGACTGCTAACAAATAAAATAAGGTATGATGTCTGACCAAACATGACTGACCAAACAATGTCTACAATTCTAACCATGTGAAACCCACCATTTTCTCCCAATTCTGATTTTTTAACCATAATGCAGATGTTGAAAAAAATCACCGCTCAAAGTGACCATTGTACTGCTGTGGCATGTAACTAGAGTGACCATTGCATTGCTGTGGCATGTAACTCAAGAGTGACCATTGTATTGCTGTGGCATGTAGCTCAGAGTGACCATTGTATTGCTGTGGCACGTAACTCAGAGTGACCATTGTATTGCAGTGACATGTAACTCAGAGTGACCATTGTATTGCTGTGGCATGTAACTCAGAGTGACCATTATATTGTTGTGGCATGTAACTAGAGTGACCATTGTATTGCTGTGGCATGTAGCTCAGAGTGACCATTGTATTGCTGTGGCATGTAGCTCAGAGTGACCATTGTATTGCTGTGGCATGTAACTCAGAGTGACCATTATATTGTTGTGGCATGTAACTAGAGTGACCATTGTATTGCTGGGACATGTAGCTCAGAGTGACCATTGTACTGCTGTGGCATGTAACTCAGAGTGACCATTGTACTGCTGTGGCATGTAACTCAGAGTGACCATTGTATTGCTGTGGCCATTTTATAGCTGGGACATGTAACTCAGAGTGACCATCGTACTGCTGTGGCCATTTTATTGCTGGGACATGTAACTCAGAGTGACCATTGTACTGCTGTGGCATGTAACTCAGTGTGACCATTGTATTGCTGTGGCATGTAACTCAGAGTGACCATTGTATTGCTCTGGCCATTTTATTTCTGGGACATGTAACTCAGAGTGACCATTGTACTGCTGTGGCATGTAACTCAGAGTGACCATTGTATTGCTGTGGCATGTAACTCAGAGTGACCATTGTATTGCTGTGGCATGTAACTCAGAGTGACCATTGTATTGCTGTGGCATGTAACTCAGAGTGACCATTGTATTGCTGTGGCATGTAGCTCAGAGTGACCATTGTATTGCTGTGGCATGTAACTCAGAGTGACCATTGTACTGCTGTGGCATGTAACTCAAGAGTGACCATTGTATTGCTGTGGCATGTAGCTCAGAGTGACCTTTGTATTGCTGTGGCACGTAACTCAGAGTGACCATTGTATTGCTGTGACATGTAACTCAGAGTGACCATTGTATTGCTGTGGCATGTAACTCAGAGTGACCATTATATTGTTGTGGCATGTAACTAGAGTGACCATTGTATTGCTGTGGCATGTAGCTCAGAGTGACCATTGTATTGCTGTGGCATGTAGCTCAGAGTGACCATTATATTGCTGTGGCATGTAACTCAGAGTGACCATTATATTGTTGTGGCCTGTAACTAGAGTGACCATTGTATTGCTGGGACATGTAGCTCAGAGTGACCATTGTACTGCTGTGGCATGTAACTCAGAGTGACCATTGTACTGCTGTGGCATGTAACTCAGAGTGACCATTGTATTGCTGTGGCCATTTTATTGCTGGGACATGTAACTCAGAGTGACCATTGTAATGCTGTGGCCATTTTATTGCTGGGACATGTAACTCAGAGTGACCATTGTACTGATGTGGCATGTAACTCAGTGTGACCATTGTATTGCTGTGGCATGTAACTCAGAGTGACCATTGTATTGCTGTGGCCATTTTATTGCTGGGACATGTAACTCAGAGTGACCATTGTACTGCTGTGGCATGTAACTCAGAGTGACCATTGTATTGCTGTGGCATGTAACTCAGAGTGACCATTGTATTGCTGTGGCATGTAACTCAGAGTGACCATTGTATTGCTGTGGCATGTAACTCAGAGTGACCATTGTATTGCTGTGGCATGTAGCTCAGAGTGACCATTGTATTGCTGTGGCATGTAACTCAGAGTGACCATTGTACTGCTGTGGCATGTAACTCAGAGTGACCATTGTATTGCTGTGGCATATAACTCAGAGTGACCATTGTATTGCTGTGGCATGTAACTCAGAGTGACCATTGTATTGCTGTGGCATGTAACTCAGAGTGACCATTGTAATGCTGTGGCATGTAACTCAGAGTGACCATTGTATTGCTGTGGCATGTAACTCAGAGTGACCATTGTATTGATGTGGCATGTAACTCAGAGTGACCATTTTATTGCTGTGGCATGTAACTCAGAGTGACCATTGTATTGCTGTGGCATGTAACTCAGAGTGACCATTGTATTGCTGTGGCTTGTAACTCAGAGTGACCATTGTATTGCTGTGGCATGTAACTCAGAGTAACCATTGTATTGCTGTGGCATGTAGCTCAGAGTGACCATTATATGGTTGTGGCATGTAACTAGAGTGACCATTGTATTGCTGGGACATGTAACTCAAGAGTGACCATTGTATTGCTGTGGCATGTAGCTCAGAGTGACCATTGTACTACTGTGGCATATAGCTCAGAGTAACCATTGTATTGCTGTGGCATGTAACTCAGAGTGACCATTGTATTGCTGGGACATGTAACTCAGAGTGACCAATGTATTGCTGTGACATGTAACTCAAAGTGACCATTGTATTGCTGTGGCATGTAACTCAGAGTGACCATTGTATTGCTGTGGCATGTAACTCAGAGTGACCATTGTACCGCTGTGGCATGTAACTCAGAGTGACCATTGTACCGCTGTGGCATGTAACTCAAAGTGACCATTGTATTGCTGTGGCATGTAACTAGAGTGACCGTTGTACTGCTGTGGCATGTAGCTCAGAGTGACCATTGTATTGCTGTGGCATGTAACTCAAAGTGACCATTGTATTGCTGGGGCATGTAACTAGAGTGACCATTGTACTGCTGTGGCATGTAGCTCAGAGTGACCATTGTATTGCTGTGGCCTGTAACTCAGAGTGACCATTGTATTGCTGTGGCATGTAACTCAGAGTGACCATTGTATTGCTGTGGCATGTAACTAGAGTGACCATTGTATTGCTGGGACATGTAACTGAGAGTGACCATTGTATTGCTGGGATATGTAACTCAGAGTGACCATTGTATTGCTGTGGCATGTAACTCAGAGTGACAATTGTATTGCGTGGCATGTAACTCAGAGTGACAATTGTATTGCTGTGGCATGTAACTCAGAGTGACCATTGTATTGCTCGGAATTGTAACTCAGAGTGACCATTGTATTGCTGGGACATGTAACTCAGAGTGACCAATGTATTGCTGTGACATGTAACTCAAAGTGACCATTGTATTGCTGTGGCATGTAACTCAGAGTGACCATTGTATTGCTGTGGCATGTAACTCAGAGTGACCATTCTATTGCTGTGGCATGTAACTCAGAGTGACCATTGTACCGCTGTGGCATGTAACTCAAAGTGACCATTGTATTGCTGTGGCATGTAACTAGAGTGACCATTGTACTGCTGTGGCATGTAGCTCAGAGTGACCATTGTATTGCTGTGGCATGTAACTCAGAGTGACCATTGTACTGCTGTGGCATGTAACTCAAAGTGACCATTGTATTGCTGTGGCATGTAACTAGAGTGACCATTGTACTGCTGTGGCATGTAGCTCAGAGTGACCATTGTATTGCTGTGGCATGTAACTCAAAGTGACCATTGTATTGCTGGAGCATGTAACTAGAGTGACCATTGCACTGCTGTGGCATGTAGCTCAGAGTGACCATTGTATTACTGTGGCATGTAACTCAGAGTGACCATTGTATTGCTGTGGCATGTAGCTCAGAGTGACCATTGTACTGCTGTGGCATGTAACTCAGAGTGACCATTGTATTGCTGTGGCATGTACCTAGAGTGACCATTGTATTGCTGGGACATGTAACTGAGATTGACCATTGTATTGATGTGGCACGTAGCTCAGAGTGACCATTGTATTGCTGTGGCATGTAACTAGAGTGACCATTGTATTGCTGTGGCATGTAGCTCAGAGTGACCATTGTACTGCTGTGGCATGTAACTCAGAGTGACCATTGTATTGCTGTGGCATGTACCTAGAGTGACCATTGTATTGCTGGGACATGTAACTGAGAGTGACCATTGTATTGATGTGGCACGTAGCTCAGAGTGACCATTGTATTGCTGTGGCATGTAACTAGAGTGACCATTGTATTGCTGGGACATGTAACTCAGAGTGACCATTGTATTGCTGTGGCATGTAACTAGAGTGACCATTGTTTGCTGTGGCATGTAACTCAGAGTGACCATTGTATTGTTGTGGCATGTAACTCAGAGTGACCATTGTATTGCTGTGGCATGTAACTCAAAGTGACTATTGTATTGCTGGGACATGTAACTCAAAGTGACCATTGTATTGCTGGGGCATGTAACTCAAAGTGACCATTGTATTGCTGTGGCATGTAGCTCAGAGTGACCATTGTATTGCTGTGGCATGTAGCTCAGAGTGACCATTGTATTGCTGGGACATGTAACTCAAGAGTGACCATTGTATTGTTGTGGCATGTAGCTCAGAGTGACCATTGTAATGCTGTGGCATGTAACTCAAGAGTGGCCATTGTATTGCTGTGGCATGTAGCTCAGAGTGACCATTGCATTGCTGTGGCATGTAGCTCAGAGTGACCATTGTATTGCTGGGCCATGTTACTCAGAGTGACCATTGCATTGCTGTGGCATGTAACTCAGAGTGACCATTGTATTGCTGTGGCATGTAACTCAGAGTGACCATTGTATTGCTGTGGCATGTAACTCAGAGTGACCATTGTATTGCTGTGGCATGTAACTAGAGTGACCATTGTATTGCTGTGGCATGTAACTCAGAGTGACCATTGTATTGCTGGGACATGTAACTCAGAGTGACCATTGTACTGCTGTGGCATGTAACTCAGAGTGACCATTGTATTGCTGTGGCATGTAACTAAGAGTGACCATTGTACTGCTGTGGCATGTAACTCAGAGTGACCATTGTATGGCTGGGACATGTAACTAAGAGTGACCATTGTATTGCTGTGGCATGTAACTCAGAGTGACCATTGTACTGCTGTGACATGTAACTCAGAGTGACCATTGTATTGCTGGGACATGTAACTCAGAGTGACCATTGTATTGCTGTGGCATGTAACTCAGAGTGACCATTGTATTGCTGTGGCATGTAACTCAGAGTGACCATTGTATTGCTGGGACATGTAACTGAGAGTGACCATTGTATTGCTGTGGCAGGTAGCTCAGAGTGACCATTGTATTGCTGGGGCATGTAACTGAGAGGGACCATTGTATTGCTGTGGCATGTAGCTCAGAGTGACAATTGTATTGCTGTGGCACGTAACTGAGAGTGACCATTGTATTGCTGTGACATGTAACTCAGTGTGACCATTGTATTGCTGTGGCATGTAACAAGAGTGACCATTGTACTGCTGTGACATGTAACTCAGAGTGACCATTGTACTGCTGTGGCATGTAACTCAGAGTGACCATTGTATTACTGTGGCATGTAACTCAAGAGTAACCATTGTACTGCTGTGGCATGTAACTCAGAGTGACCATTGTATTGCTGTGGCATGTAACTCAGAGTAACCATTGTATTGCTGTGGCATGTAGCTCAGAGTGACCATTGAATTGATGTGGCATGTAACTCAGAGTGACCATTATATTGCTGTGGCATGTAGCTCAGAGTGACCATTGTATTGCTGTGGCAAGAAGCACAGAGTGACCATTGTATTGCTGTGGCATGTAACTAGAGTGACCATTTTACTGCTGTGGCATGTAGCTCAGAGTGACCATTGTATTGCTGTGGCATGTAACTAGAGTGACCATTGTATTGCTGTGGCATGTAACTCAGAGTAACCATTGTATTGCTGTGGCATGTAGCTCAGAGTGACCATTGTATTGCTGTGGCATGTAACTAGAGTGACCATTGTATTGCTGTGGCATGTAGCTCAGAGTGACCATTGTATTGCTGTGGCATGTAACTAGACTGACCATTGTTCTGCTGTGGCATGTAGCTCAAAGGGACCATTGTATTGCTGGGGCATGTAACTAGAGTGACCATTGTATTGCTGTGGCATGTAACTCAGAGCGACCATTGGACTGCTCTGGCATGTAACTCAGAGTGACCATTGTATTGCTGTGGCATGTAGCTCAGAGTGACCATTGTATTGCTGTGGCATGTAACTCAGAGTGACCATTGTAATGCTGTGGCATGTAGCTCAGAGTGACCATTGTTTTGCTGTGGCATGTAACTCAGAGTGACAATTGTATTCCTGTGGCATGTAACTCAGAGTGACCATTGTATTGCTGTGGCATGTAACTCAGAGTGTCCATTGTATTGCTGTGGCATGTAGCTGAGAGTGACCATTGTATTGCTGTGGCACGTAGCTCAGAGTGACCATTGTAATGCTGTGGCATGTAACTCAGAGTGACCATTATATGGTTGTGGCATGTAACTAGAGTGACCATTGTATTGCTGGGACATGTAACTCAAGAGTGACCATTGTATTGCTGTGGCATGTAGCTCAGAGTGACCATTGTACTACTGTGGCATATAGCTCAGAGTAACCATTGTATTGCTGTGGCATGTAACTCAGAGTGACCATTGTATTGCTGTGGCATGTAACTCAGAGTGACCATTCTATTGCTGTGGCATGTAACTCAGAGTGACCATTGTACCGCTGTGGCATGTAACTCAAAGTGACCATTGTATTGCTGTGGCATGTAACTAGAGTGACCGTTGTACTGCTGTGGCATGTAGCTCAGAGTGACCATTGTATTGCTGTGGCATGTAACTCAAAGTGACCATTGTATTGCTGGGGCATGTAACTAGAGTGACCATTGTACTGCTGTGGCATGTAGCTCAGAGTGACCATTGTATTGCTGTGGCCTGTAACTCAGAGTGACCATTGTATTGCTGTGGCATGTAACTCAGAGTGACCATTGTATTGCTGTGGCATGTAACTAGAGTGACCATTGTATTGCTGGGACATGTAACTGAGAGTGACCATTGTATTGCTGGGATATGTAACTCAGAGTGACCATTGTATTGCTGTGGCATGTAACTCAGAGTGACAATTGTATTGCTGTGGCATGTAACTCAGAGTGACCATTGTATTGCTCGGAATTGTAACTCAGAGTGACCATTGTATTGCTGGGACATGTAACTCAGAGTGACCAATGTATTGCTGTGACATGTAACTCAAAGTGACCATTGTATTGCTGTGGCATGTAACTCAGAGTGACCATTGTATTGCTGTGGCATGTAACTCAGAGTGACCATTCTATTGCTGTGGCATGTAACTCAGAGTGACCATTGTACCGCTGTGGCATGTAACTCAAAGTGACCATTGTATTGCTGTGGCATGTAACTAGAGTGACCATTGTACTGCTGTGGCATGTAGCTCAGAGTGACCATTGTATTGCTGTGGCATGTAACTCAGAGTGACCATTGTACTGCTGTGGCATGTAACTCAAAGTGACCATTGTATTGCTGTGGCATGTAACTAGAGTGACCATTGTACTGCTGTGGCATGTAGCTCAGAGTGACCATTGTATTGCTGTGGCATGTAACTCAAAGTGACCATTGTATTGCTGGGGCATGTAACTAGAGTGACCATTGCACTGCTGTGGCATGTAGCTCAGAGTGACCATTGTATTGCTGTGGCATGTAACTCAGAGTGACCATTGTATTGCTGTGGCATGTAGCTCAGAGTGACCATTGTACTGCTGTGGCATGTAACTCAGAGTGACCATTGTATTGCTGTGGCATGTACCTAGAGTGACCATTGTATTGCTGGGACATGTAACTGAGATTGACCATTGTATTGATGCGGCACGTAGCTCAGAGTGACCATTGTATTGCTGTGGCATGTAACTAGAGTGACCATTGTATTGCTGTGGCATGTAGCTCAGAGTGACCATTGTACTGCTGTGGCATGTAACTCAGAGTGACCATTGTATTGCTGTGGCATGTACCTAGAGTGACCATTGTATTGCTGGGACATGTAACTGAGAGTGACCATTGTATTGATGTGGCACGTAGCTCAGAGTGACCATTGTATTGCTGTGGCATGTAACTAGAGTGACCATTGTATTGCTGGGACATGTAACTCAGAGTGACCATTGTATTGTTGTGGCATGTAACTCAGAGTGACCATTGTATTGCTGTGGCATGTAACTCAAAGTGACTATTGTATTGCTGGGACATGTAACTCAAAGTGACCATTGTATTGCTGGGGCATGTAACTCAAAGTGACCATTGTATTGCTGTGGCATGTAGCTCAGAGTGACCATTGTATTGCTGTGGCATGTAGCTCAGAGTGACCATTGTATTGCTGGGACATGTAACTCAAGAGTGACCATTGTATTGTTGTGGCATGTAGCTCAGAGTGACCATTGTAATGCTGTGGCATGTAACTCAAGAGTGACCATTGTATTGCTGTGGCATGTAGCTCAGAGTGACCATTGCATTGCTGTGGCATGTAGCTCAGAGTGACCATTGTATTGCTGGGCCATGTTACTCAGAGTGACCATTGCATTGCTGTGGCATGTAACTCAGAGTGACCATTGTATTGCTGTGGCATGTAACTCAGAGTGACCATTGTATTGCTGTGGCATGTAACTCAGAGTGACCATTGTATTGCTGTGGCATGTAACTAGAGTGACCATTGTATTGCTGTGGCATGTAACTCAGAGTGACCATTGTACTGCTGTGGCATGTAACTCAGAGTGACCATTGTATTGCTGTGGCATGTAACTAGAATGACCATTGTATTGTTGTGGCATGTAACTAGAGTGACCATTGTATTGCTGTGGCATGTAACTCAGAGTGACCATTGTACTGCTGTGGCATGTAACTAGAGTGACCATTGTATTGCTGTGGCATGTAGCTCAGAGTGACCATTGTATTGCTGTGGCATGTAACTCAGAGTGACCATTGTATTGCTGTGGCATGTAGCTCAGACTGACCATTGTATTGCTGTGGCATGTAACTCAGAGTGACCATTGTAATGCTGTGGCATGTACCTCAGAGTGACCATTGTATTGCTGTGGCATGTAACTCAGAGTGACCATTGTACTGCTGTGGCATGTAACTCAGAGTGACCATTGTATTGCTGGGACATGTAACTCAGAGTGACCATTGTACTGCTGTGGCATGTAACTCAGAGTGACCATTGTATTGCTGTGGCATGTAACTAAGAGTGACCATTGTACTGCTGTGGCATGTAACTCAGAGTGACCATTGTATGGCTGGGACATGTAACTAAGAGTGACCATTGTATTGCTGTGGCATGTAACTCAGAGTGACCATTGTACTGCTGTGACATGTAACTCAGAGTGACCATTGTATTGCTGGGACATGTAACTCAGAGTGACCATTGTATTGCTGTGGCATGTAACTCAGAGTGACCATTGTATTGCTGTGGCATGTAACTCAGAGTGACCATTGTATTGCTGTGACATGTAACTGAGAGTGACCATTGTATTGCTGTGGCAGGTAGCTCAGAGTGACCATTGTATTGCTGGGGCATGTAACTCAGAGTGACCATTGTATTGCTGTGGCATGTAGCTCAGAGTGACAATTGTATTGCTGTGGCACGTAACTGAGAGTGACCATTGTATTGCTGTGACATGTAACTCAGTGTGACCATTGTATTGCTGTGACATGTAACTCAGGGTGACCATTGTATTGCTGTGGCATGTAACTAGAGTGACCATTGTACTGCTGTGGCATGTAACTCAGAGTGACCATTGTACTGCTGTGGCATGTAACTCAGAGTGACCATTGTATTGCTGTGGCATGTAACTCAAGAGTAACCATTGTACTGCTGTGGCATGTAACTCAGAGTGACCATTGTACTACTGTGGCATGTAACTCAGAGTGACCATTGTATTGCTGTGGCATGTAGCTCAGTGGTAGCTCAGTGACCATTGTATTGCTGTGGCATGTAGCTCAGAGTGACCATTGTATTGCTGTGGCATGTAACTCAGAGTGACCATTGTATTGCTGTGACATGTAGCTCAGAGTGACCATTGTATTGCTGTGGCATGTAACTCAGAGTGACCATTGTATTGCTGGGGCATGTAACTAGAGTGACCATTGCACTGCTGTGGCATGTAGCTCAGAGTGACCATTGTATTGCTGTGGCATGTAACTCAGAGTGACCATTGTATTGCTGTGGCATGTAGCTCAGAGTGACCATTGTACTGCTGTGGCATGTAACTCAGAGTGACCATTGTATTGCTGTGGCATGTACCTAGAGTGATACTTGTATTGCTGGGACATGTAACTGAGAGTGACCATTGTATTGATGTGGCACGTAGCTCAGAGTGACCATTGTATTGCTGTGGCATGTAACTAGAGTGACCATTGTATTGCTGTGGCATGTAGCTCAGAGTGACCATTGTACTGCTGTGGCATGTAACTCAGAGTGACCATTGTATTGCTGTGGCATGTACCTAGAGTGACCATTGTATTGCTGGGACATGTAACTGAGAGTGACCATTGTATTGATGTGGCACGTAGCTCAGAGTGACCATTGTATTGCTGTGGCATGTAACTAGAGTGACCATTGTATTGCTGGGATATGTAACTCAGAGTGACCATTGTATTGCTGTGGCATGTAACTAAAGTGACCATTGTATTGCTGTGGCATGTAACTCAGAGTGACCATTGTATTGTTGTGGCATGTAACTCAGAGTGACCATTGTATTGCTGTGGCATGTAACTCAAAGTGACTATTGTATTGCTGGGACATGTAACTCAAAGTGACCATTGTATTGCTGGGGCATGTAACTCAAAGTGACCATTGTATTGCTGTGGCATGTAGCTCAGAGTGACCATTGTATTGCTGTGGCATGTAGCTCAGAGTGACCATTGTATTGCTGGGACATGTAACTCAAGAGTGACCATTGTATTGTTGTGGCATGTAGCTCAGAGTGACCATTGCATTGCTGTGGCATGTAGCTCAGAGTGACCATTGTATTGCTGGGCCATGTAACTCAGAGTGACCATTGCATTGCTGTGGCATGTAACTCAGAGTGACCATTGTATTGCTGTGGCATGTAACTCAGAGTGACCATTGTATTGCTGTGGCATGTAACTCAGAGTGACCATTGTATTGCTGTGGCATGTAGCTCAGAGTGACCATTGTATTGCTGGGGCATGTAACTCAGAGTGACCATTGTACTGCTGTGGCATGTAACTCAGAGTGACCATTGTATTGCTGTGGCATGTAACTAGAATGACCATTGTATTGTTGTGGCATGTAACTAGAGTGACCATTGTATTGCTGTGGCATGTAACTCAGAGTGACCATTGTACTGCTGTGGCATGTAACTAGAGTGACCATTGTATTGCTGTGGCATGTAGCTCAGAGTGACCATTGTATTGCTGTGGCATGTAACTCAGAGTGACCATTGTATTGCTGTGGCATGTAGCTCAGACTGACCATTGTATTGCTGTGGCATGTAACTCAGAGTGACCATTGTAATGCTGTGGCATGTACCTCAGAGTGACCATTGTATTGCTGTGGCATGTAACTCAGAGTGACCATTGTACTGCTGTGGCATGTAACTCAGAGTGACCATTGTACTGCTGTGGCATGTAACTAGAGTGACCATTGTATTGCTGTGGCATGTAGCTCAGAGTGACACTTGTATTGCTGTGGCATGTAACTAGAGTGACCATTGTATTGCTGTGGCATGTAGCTCAGAGTGACCACTGTATTGCTGTGGCATGTAGCTCAGAGTGACCATTGTACTGCTGTGGCATGTATCTCAGAGTGACCATTGTATTGCTGTGGCATGTAACTCAGAGTGACCATTGTATTGCTGTGGCATGTAACTAGAGTGACCATTGTACTGCTGTGGCATGTAGCTCAGAGTGACCATTGTATTGCTGTGGCATGTAACTCAAAGTGACCATTGTATTGCTGGGGCATGTAACTAGAGTGACCATTGCACTGCTGTGGCATGTAGCTCAGAGTGACCATTGTATTGCTGTGGCATGTAACTCAGAGTGACCATTGTATTGCTGTGGCATGTAGCTCAGAGTGACCATTGTACTGCTGTGGCATGTAACTCAGAGTGACCATTGTATTGCTGTGGCATGTACCTAGAGTGACCATTGTATTGCTGGGACATGTAACTGAGATTGACCATTGTATTGATGTGGCACGTAGCTCAGAGTGACCATTGTATTGCTGTGGCATGTAACTAGAGTGGCCTTTGTATTGCTGTGGCATGTAGCTCAGAGTGACCATTGTACTGCTGTGGCATGTAACTCAGAGTGACCATTGTATTGCTGTGGCATGTACCTAGAGTGACCATTGTATTGCTGGGACATGTAACTGAGAGTGACCATTGTATTGATGTGGCACGTAGCTCAGAGTGACCATTGTATTGCTGTGGCATGTAACTAGAGTGACCATTGTATTGCTGGGACATGTAACTCAGAGTGACCATTGTATTGCTGTGGCATGTAACTAGAGTGACCATTGTTTGC
Source organism: Cyrtodaria siliqua (assembly GCA_037043455.1). NCBI lineage: Eukaryota > Metazoa > Mollusca > Bivalvia > Adapedonta > Hiatellidae > Cyrtodaria > Cyrtodaria siliqua. Next base: position 17,765 of record JAWPHD010012180.1, read on the forward strand.
TGTGGCATGTAACTCAGAGTGACCATTGTATTGTTGTGGCATGTAACTCAGAGTGACCATTGTATTGCTGTGGCATGTAACTCAAAGTGACTATTGTATTGCTGGGACATGTAACTCAAAGTGACCATTGTATTGCTGGGGCATGTAACTCAAAGTGACCATTGTATTGCTGTGGCATGTAGCTCAGAGTGACCATTGTATTGCTGTGGCATGTAGCTCAGAGTGACCATTGTATTGCTGGGACATGTAACTCAAGAGTGACCATTGTATTGTTGTGGCATGTAGCTCAGAGTGACCATTGTAATGCTGTGGCATGTAACTCAAGAGTGACCATTGTATTGCTGTGGCATGTAGCTCAGAGTGACCATTGCATTGCTGTGGCATGTAGCTCAGAGTGACCATTGTATTGCTGTGCCATGTTACTCAGAGTGACCATTGCATTGCTGTGGCATGTAACTCAGAGTGACCATTGTATTGCTGTGGCATGTAACTCAGAGTGACCATTGTATTGCTGTGGCATGTAACTCAGAGTGACCATTGTATTGCTGTGGCATGTAACTAGAGTGACCATTGTATTGCTGTGGCATGTAACTCAGAGTGACCATTGTATTGCTGGGACATGTAACTCAGAGTGACCATTGTACTGCTGTGGCATGTAACTCAGAGTGACCATTGTATTGCTGTGGCATGTAACTAAGAGTGACCATTGTACTGCTGTGGCATGTAACTCAGAGTGACCATTGTATGGCTGGGACATGTAACTAAGAGTGACCATTGTATTGCTGTGGCATGTAACTCAGAGTGACCATTGTACTGCTGTGACATGTAACTCAGAGTGACCATTGTATTGCTGGGACATGTAACTCAGAGTGACCATTGTATTGCTGTGGCATGTAACTCAGAGTGACCATTGTATTGCTGTGGCATGTAACTCAGAGTGACCATTGTATTGCTGGGACATGTAACTGAGAGTGACCATTGTATTGCTGTGGCAGGTAGCTCAGAGTGACCATTGTATTGCTGGGGCATGTAACTCAGAGTGACCATTGTATTGCTGTGGCATGTAGCTCAGAGTGACAATTGTATTGCTGTGGCACGTAACTGAGAGTGACCATTGTATTGCTGTGACATGTAACTCAGTGTGACCATTGTATTGCTGTGGCATGTAACAAGACTGACCATTGTACTGCTGTGACATGTAACTCAGAGTGACCATTGTACTGCTGTGGCATGTAACTCAGAGTGACCATTGTATTACTGTGGCATGTAACTCAAGAGTAACCATTGTACTGCTGTGGCATGTAACTCAGAGTGACCATTGTACTACTGTGGCATGTAACTCAGAGTGACCATTGTATTGCTGTGGCATGTAACTCAAGAGTGACTATTGTACTGCTGTGGCACGTAACTCAGAGTGACCATTGTATTGCTGGGACATGTAACTCAGAGTGACCATTGTATTGCTGTGGCATGTAACTGAGAGTGACCATTGTATTGCTGTGGCATGTAACTGAGAGTGACCATTGTATTGCTGGGACATGTAACTGAGAGTGACCATTGTATTGATGTGGCAGGTAGCTCAGAGTGACCATTGTATTGCTGGGGCATGTAACTCAGAGTGACCATTGTATTGCTGTGGCATGTAGCTCAGAGTGACAATTGTATTGCTGTGGCACGTAACTCAGAGTGACCATTGTATTGCTGTGACATGTAACTCAGGGTGACCATTGTATTGCTGTGGCATGTAACTAGAGTGACCATTGTACTGCTGTGGCATGTAACTCAGAGTGACCATTGTATTGCTGTGGCATGTAACTCAAGAGTAACCATTGTACTGCTGTGGCATGTAACTCAGAGTGACCATTGTACTACTGTGGCATGTAACTCAGAGTGACCATTGTATTGCTGTGGCATGTAGCTCAGTGGTAGCTCAGTGACCATTGTATTGCTGTGGCATGTAGCTCAGAGTGACCATTGTATTGCTGTGGCATGTAACTCAGAGTGACCATTGTATTGCTGTGACATGTAGCTCAGAGTGACCATTGTATTGCTGTGGCATGTAACTCAGAGTGACCATTGTATTGCTGGGGCATGTAACTAGAGTGACCATTGCACTGCTGTGGCATGTAGCTCAGAGTGACCATTGTATTGCTGTGGCATGTAACTCAGAGTGACCATTGTATTGCTGTGGCATGTAGCTCAGAGTGACCATTGTACTGCTGTGGCATGTAACTCAGAGTGACCATTGTATTGCTGTGGCATGTACCTAGAGTGATACTTGTATTGCTGGGACATGTAACTGAGAGTGACCATTGTATTGATGTGGCACGTAGCTCAGAGTGACCATTGTATTGCTGTGGCATGTAACTAGAGTGACCATTGTATTGCTGTGGCATGTAGCTCAGAGTGACCATTGTACTGCTGTGGCATGTAACTCAGAGTGACCATTGTATTGCTGTGGCATGTACCTAGAGTGACCATTGTATTGCTGGGACATGTAACTGAGAGTGACCATTGTATTGATGTGGCACGTAGCTCAGAGTGACCATTGTATTGCTGTGGCATGTAACTAGAGTGACCATTGTATTGCTGGGATATGTAACTCAGAGTGACCATTGTATTGCTGTGGCATGTAACTAGAGTGACCATTGTATTGCTGTGGCATGTAACTCAGAGTGACCATTGTATTGTTGTGGCATGTAACTCAGAGTGACCATTGTATTGCTGTGGCATGTAACTCAAAGTGACTATTGTATTGCTGGGACATGTAACTCAAAGTGACCATTGTATTGCTGGGGCATGTAACTCAAAGTGACCATTGTATTGCTGTGGCATGTAGCTCAGAGTGACCATTGTATTGCTGTGGCATGTAGCTCAGAGTGACCATTGTATTGCTGGGACATGTAACTCAAGAGTGACCATTGTATTGTTGTGGCATGTAGCTCAGAGTGACCATTGCATTGCTGTGGCATGTAGCTCAGAGTGACCATTGTATTGCTGGGCCATGTAACTCAGAGTGACCATTGCATTGCTGTGGCATGTAACTCAGAGTGACCATTGTATTGCTGTGGCATGTAACTCAGAGTGACCATTGTATTGCTGTGGCATGTAACTCAGAGTGACCATTGTATTGCTGTGGCATGTAGCTCAGAGTGACCATTGTATTGCTGGGGCATGTAACTCAGAGTGACCATTGTACTGCTGTGGCATGTAACTCAGAGTGACCATTGTATTGCTGTGGCATGTAACTAGAATGACCATTGTATTGTTGTGGCATGTAGCTCAGAGTGACCATTGTATTGCTGTGGCATGTAACTCAGAGTGACCATTGTATTGCTGGGGCATGTAACTAGAGTGACCATTGTATTGCTGTGGCATGTAACTCAGAGTGACCATTGTATTGTTGTGGCATGTAACTCAGAGTGACCATTGTATTGCTGTGGCATGTAACTCAAAGTGACTATTGTATTGCTGGGACATGTAACTCAAAGTGACCATTGTATTGCTGGGGCATGTAACTCAAAGTGACCATTGTATTGCTGTGGCATGTAGCTCAGAGTGACCATTGTATTGCTGTGGCATGTGGCTCAGAGTGACCATTGTATTGCTGGGACATGTAACTCAAGAGTGACCATTGTATTGTTGTGGCATGTAGCTCAGAGTGACCATTGCATTGCTGTGGCATGTAGCTCAGAGTGACCATTGTATTGCTGGGCCATGTAACTCAGAGTGACCATTGCATTGCTGTGGCATGTAACTCAGAGTGACCATTGTATTGCTGTGGCATGTAACTCAGAGTGACCATTGTATTGCTGTGGCATGTAACTCAGAGTGACCATTGTATTGCTGTGGCATGTAGCTCAGAGTGACCATTGTATTGCTGGGGCATGTAACTCAGAGTGACCATTGTACTGCTGTGGCATGTAACTCAGAGTGACCATTGTATTGCTGTGGCATGTAACTAGAATGACCATTGTATTGTTGTGGCATGTAACTAGAGTGACCATTGTATTGCTGTGGCATGTAACTCAGAGTGACCATTGTACTGCTGTGGCATGTAACTAGAGTGACCATTGTATTGCTGTGGCATGTAGCTCAGAGTGACCATTGTATTGCTGTGGCATGTAACTCAGAGTGACCATTGTATTGCTGTGGCATGTAGCTCAGACTGACCATTGTATTGCTGTGGCATGTAACTCAGAGTGACCATTGTAATGCTGTGGCATGTACCTCAGAGTGACCATTGTATTGCTGTGGCATGTAACTCAGAGTGACCATTGTACTGCTGTGGCATGTAACTCAGAGTGACCATTGTACTGCAGTGGCATGTAACTAGAGTGACCATTGTATTGCTGTGGCATGTAGCTCAGAGTGACACTTGTATTGCTGTGGCATGTAACTAGAGTGACCATTGTATTGCTGTGGCATGTAGCTCAGAGTGACCACTGTATTGCTGTGGCATGTAGCTCAGAGTGACCATTGTACTGCTGTGGCATGTATCTCAGAGTGACCATTGTATTGCTGTGGCATGTAACTCTGAGTGACCATTGTATTGCTGGGACATGTAACTCAGAGTGACCATTGTACTGCTGTGACATGTAACTCAAAGTGACCATTGTATTGCTGTGGCATGTAACTCAGAGTGACCATTGTATTGCTGTGGCATGTAACTCAGAGTGACCATTGTATTGCTATGGCATGTAACTCAGAGTGACCATTGTATTGCTGTGGCATGTAACTCAAAGTGACCATTGTATTGCTGTGGCATGTAACTAGAGTGACCATTGTACTGCTGTGGCATGTAACTCAGAGTGACCATTGTATTGCTGTGGCATGTAACTCAGAGTGACCATTGTACTGCTGTGGCATGTAACTCAAAGTGACCATTGTATTGCTGTGGCATGTAACTAGAGTGACCATTGTACTGCTGTGGCATGTAGCTCAGAGTGACCATTGTATTGCTGTGGCATGTAACTCAAAGTGACCATTGTATTGCTGGGGCATGTAACTAGAGTGACCATTGCACTGCTGTGGCATGTAGCTCAGAGTGACCATTGTATTGCTGTGGCATGTAACTCAGAGTGACCATTGTATTGCTGTGGCATGTAGCTCAGAGTGACCATTGTACTGCTGTGGCATGTAACTCAGAGTGACCATTGTATTGCTGTGGCATGTACCTAGAGTGACCATTGTATTGCTGGGACATGTAACTGAGATTGACCATTGTATTGATGTGGCACGTAGCTCAGAGTGACCATTGTATTGCTGTGGCATGTAACTAGAGTGACCATTGTATTGCTGTGGCATGTAGCTCAGAGTGACCATTGTACTGCTGTGGCATGTAACTCAGAGTGACCATTGTATTGCTGTGGCATGTACCTAGAGTGACCATTGTATTGCTGGGACATGTAACTGAGAGTGACCATTGTATTGATGTGGCACGTAGCTCAGAGTGACCATTGTATTGCTGTGGCATGTAACTAGAGTGACCATTGTATTGCTGGGACATGTAACTCAGAGTGACCATTGTATTGCTGTGGCATGTAACTAGAGTGACCATTGTTTGCTGTGGCATGTAACTCAGAGTGACCATTGTATTGTTGTGGCATGTAACTCAGAGTGACCATTGTATTGCTGTGGCATGTAACTCAAAGTGACTATTGTATTGCTGGGACATGTAACTCAAAGTGACCATTGTATTGCTGGGGCATGTAACTCAAAGTGACCATTGTATTGCTGTGGCATGTAGCTCAGAGTGACCATTGTATTGCTGTGGCATGTAGCTCAGAGTGACCATTGTATTGCTGGGACATGTAACTCAAGAGTGACCATTGTATTGTTGTGGCATGTAGCTCAGAGTGACCATTGTAATGCTGTGGCATGTAACTCAAGAGTGACCATTGTATTGCTGTGGCATGTAGCTCAGAGTGACCATTGCATTGCTGTGGCATGTAGCTCAGAGTGACCATTGTATTGCTGGGCCATGTTACTCAGAGTGACCATTGCATTGCTGTGGCATGTAACTCAGAGTGACCATTGTATTGCTGTGGCATGTAACTCAGAGTGACCATTGTATTGCTGTGGCATGTAACTCAGAGTGACCATTGTATTGCTGTGGCATGTAACTAGAGTGACCATTGTATTGCTGTGGCATGTAACTCAGAGTGACCATTGTATTGCTGGGACATGTAACTCAGAGTGACCATTGTACTGCTGTGGCATGTAACTCAGAGTGACCATTGTATTGCTGTGGCATGTAACTAAGAGTAACCATTGTACTGCTGTGGCATGTAACTCAGAGTGACCATTGTACTACTGTGGCATGTAACTCAGAGTGACCATTGTATTGCTGTGGCATGTAACTCAAGAGTGACTATTGTACTGCTGTGGCATGTAACTCAGAGTGACCATTGTACTGCTGTGGCACGTAACTCAGAGTGACCATTGTATTGCTGGGATATGTAACTCAGAGTGACCATTGTATTGCTGTGGCATGTAACTGAGAGTGACCATTGTATTGCTGTGGCATGTAACTGAGAGTGACCATTGTATTGCTGGGACATGTAACTGAGAGTGACCATTGTATTGATGTGGCAGGTAGCTCAGAGTGACCATTGTATTGCTGGGGCATGTAACTCAGAGTGACCATTGTATTGCTGTGGCATGTAGCTCAGAGTGACAATTGTATTGCTGTGGCACGTAACTCAGAGTGACCATTGTATTGCTGTGACATGTAACTCAGGGTGACCATTGTATTGCTGTGGCATGTAACTAGAGTGACCATTGTACTGCTGTGGCATGTAACTCAGAGTGACCATTGTACTGCTGTGGCATGTAACTCAGAGTGACCATTGTATTGCTGTGGCATGTAACTCAAGAGTAACCATTGTACTGCTGTGGCATGTAACTCAGAGTGACCATTGTACTACTGTGGCATGTAACTCAGAGTGACCATTGTATTGCTGTGGCATGTAGCTCAGTGGTAGCTCAGTGACCATTGTATTGCTGTGGCATGTAGCTCAGAGTGACCATTGTATTGCTGTGGCATGTAACTCAGAGTGACCATTGTATTGCTGTGACATGTAGCTCAGAGTGACCATTGTATTGCTGTGGCATGTAACTCAGAGTGACCATTGTATTGCTGGGGCATGTAACTAGAGTGACCATTGCACTGCTGTGGCATGTAGCTCAGAGTGACCATTGTATTGCTGTGGCATGTAACTCAGAGTGACCATTGTATTGCTGTGGCATGTAGCTCAGAGTGACCATTGTACTGCTGTGGCATGTAACTCAGAGTGACCATTGTATTGCTGTGGCATGTACCTAGAGTGATACTTGTATTGCTGGGACATGTAACTGAGAGTGACCATTGTATTGATGTGGCACGTAGCTCAGAGTGACCATTGTATTGCTGTGGCATGTAACTAGAGTGACCATTGTATTGCTGTGGCATGTAGCTCAGAGTGACCATTGTACTGCTGTGGCATGTAACTCAGAGTGACCATTGTATTGCTGTGGCATGTACCTAGAGTGACCATTGTATTGCTGGGACATGTAACTGAGAGTGACCATTGTATTGATGTGGCACGTAGCTCAGAGTGACCATTGTATTGCTGTGGCATGTAACTAGAGTGACCATTGTATTGCTGGGATATGTAACTCAGAGTGACCATTGTATTGCTGTGGCATGTAACTAGAGTGACCATTGTATTGCTGTGGCATGTAACTCAGAGTGACCATTGTATTGTTGTGGCATGTAACTCAGAGTGACCATTGTATTGCTGTGGCATGTAACTCAAAGTGACTATTGTATTGCTGGGACATGTAACTCAAAGTGACCATTGTATTGCTGGGGCATGTAACTCAAAGTGACCATTGTATTGCTGTGGCATGTAGCTCAGAGTGACCATTGTATTGCTATGGCATGTAGCTCAGATTGACCATTGTATTGCTGGGACATGTAACTCAAGAGTGACCATTGTATTGTTGTGGCATGTAGCTCAGAGTGACCATTGCATTGCTGTGGCATGTAGCTCAGAGTGACCATTGTATTGCTGGGCCATGTAACTCAGAGTGACCATTGCATTGCTGTGGCATGTAACTCAGAGTGACCATTGTATTGCTGTGGCATGTAACTCAGAGTGACCATTGTATTGCTGTGGCATGTAACTCAGAGTGACCATTGTATTGCTGTGGCATGTAGCTCAGAGTGACCATTGTATTGCTGGGGCATGTAACTCAGAGTGACCATTGTACTGCTGTGGCATGTAACTCAGAGTGACCATTGTATTGCTGTGGCATGTAACTAGAATGACCATTGTATTGTTGTGGCATGTAACTAGAGTGACCATTGTATTGCTGTGGCATGTAACTCAGAGTGACCATTGTACTGCTGTGGCATGTAACTAGAGTGACCATTGTATTGCTGTGGCATGTAGCTCAGAGTGACCATTGTATTGCTGTGGCATGTAACTCAGAGTGACCATTGTATTGCTGTGGCATGTAGCTCAGACTGACCATTGTATTGCTGTGGCATGTAACTCAGAGTGACCATTGTAATGCTGTGGCATGTACCTCAGAGTGACCATTGTATTGCTGTGGCATGTAACTCAGAGTGACCATTGTACTGCTGTGGCATGTAACTCAGAGTGACCATTGTACTGCTGTGGCATGTAACTAGAGTGACCATTGTATTGCTGTGGCATGTAGCTCAGAGTGACACTTGTATTGCTGTGGCATGTAACTAGAGTGACCATTGTATTGCTGTGGCATGTAGCTCAGAGTGACCACTGTATTGCTGTGGCATGTAGCTCAGAGTGACCATTGTACTGCTGTGGCATGTATCTCAGAGTGACCATTGTATTGCTGTGGCATGTAACTCTGAGTGACCATTGTATTGCTGGGACATGTAACTCAGAGTGACCATTGTACTGCTGTGACATGTAACTCAAAGTGACCATTGTATTGCTGTGGCATGTAACTCAGAGTGACCATTGTATTGCTGTGGCATGTAACTCAGAGTGACCATTGTATTGCTGTGGCATGTAACTCAGAGTGACCATTGTATTGCTGTGGCATGTAACTCAAAGTGACCATTGTATTGCTGTGGCATGTAACTAGAGTGACCATTGTACTGCTGTGGCATGTAACTCAGAGTGACCATTGTATTGCTGTGGCATGTAACTCAGAGTGACCATTGTACTGCTGTGGCATGTAACTCAAAGTGACCATTGTATTGCTGTGGCATGTAACTAGAGTGACCATTGTACTGCTGTGGCATGTAGCTCAGAGTGACCATTGTATTGCTGTGGCATGTAACTCAAAGTGACCATTGTATTGCTGGGGCATGTAACTAGAGTGACCATTGCACTGCTGTGGCATGTAGCTCAGAGTGACCATTGTATTGCTGTGGCATGTAACTCAGAGTGACCATTGTATTGCTGTGGCATGTAGCTCAGAGTGACCATTGTACTGCTGTGGCATGTAACTCAGAGTGACCATTGTATTGCTGTGGCATGTACCTAGAGTGACCATTGTATTGCTGGGACATGTAACTGAGATTGACCATTGTATTGATGTGGCACGTAGCTCAGAGTGACCATTGTATTGCTGTGGCATGTAACTAGAGTGACCATTGTATTGCTGTGGCATGTAGCTCAGAGTGACCATTGTACTGCTGTGGCATGTAACTCAGAGTGACCATTGTATTGCTGTGGCATGTACCTAGAGTGACCATTGTATTGCTGGGACATGTAACTGAGAGTGACCATTGTATTGATGTGGCACGTAGCTCAGAGTGACCATTGTATTGCTGTGGCATGTAACTAGAGTGACCATTGTATTGCTGGGACATGTAACTCAGAGTGACCATTGTATTGCTGTGGCATGTAACTAGAGTGACCATTGTTTGCTGTGGCATGTAACTCAGAGTGACCATTGTATTGTTGTGGCATGTAACTCAGAGTGACCATTGTATTGCTGTGGCATGTAACTCAAAGTGACTATTGTATTGCTGGGACATGTAACTCAAAGTGACCATTGTATTGCTGGGGCATGTAACTCAAAGTGACCATTGTATTGCTGTGGCATGTAGCTCAGAGTGACCATTGTATTGCTGTGGCATGTAGCTCAGAGTGACCATTGTATTGCTGGGACATGTAACTCAAGAGTGACCATTGTATTGTTGTGGCATGTAGCTCAGAGTGACCATTGTAATGCTGTGGCATGTAACTCAAGAGTGACCATTGTATTGCTGTGGCATGTAGCTCAGAGTGACCATTGCATTGCTGTGGCATGTAGCTCAGAGTGACCATTGTATTGCTGGGCCATGTTACTCAGAGTGACCATTGCATTGCTGTGGCATGTAACTCAGAGTGACCATTGTATTGCTGTGGCATGTAACTCAGAGTGACCATTGTATTGCTGTGGCATGTAACTCAGAGTGACCATTGTATTGCTGTGGCATGTAACTAGAGTGACCATTGTATTGCTGTGGCATGTAACTCAGAGTGACCATTGTATTGCTGGGACATGTAACTCAGAGTGACCATTGTACTGCTGTGGCATGTAACTCAGAGTGACCATTGTATTGCTGTGGCATGTAACTAAGAGTGACCATTGTACTGCTGTGGCATGTAACTCAGAGTGACCATTGTATGGCTGGGACATGTAACTAAGAGTGACCATTGTATTGCTGTGGCATGTAACTCAGAGTGACCATTGTACTGCTGTGACATGTAACTCAGAGTGACCATTGTATTGCTGGGACATGTAACTCAGAGTGACCATTGTATTGCTGTGGCATGTAACTCAGAGTGACCATTGTATTGCTGTGGCATGTAACTCAGAGTGACCATTGTATTGCTGGGACATGTAACTGAGAGTGACCATTGTATTGCTGTGGCAGGTAGCTCAGAGTGACCATTGTATTGCTGGGGCATGTAACTCAGAGTGACCATTGTATTGCTGTGGCATGTAGCTCAGAGTGACAATTGTATTGCTGTGGCACGTAACTGAGAGTGACCATTGTATTGCTGTGACATGTAACTCAGTGTGACCATTGTATTGCTGTGGCATGTAACAAGAGTGACCATTGTACTGCTGTGACATGTAACTCAGAGTGACCATTGTACTGCTGTGGCATGTAACTCAGAGTGACCATTGTATTACTGTGGCATGTAACTCAAGAGTAACCATTGTACTGCTGTGGCATGTAACTCAGAGTGACCATTGTACTACTGTGGCATGTAACTCAGAGTGACCATTGTATTGCTGTGGCATGTAACTCAAGAGTGACTATTGTACTGCTGTGGCATGTAACTCAGAGTGACCATTGTACTGCTGTGGCACGTAACTCAGAGTGACCATTGTATTGCTGGGACATGTAACTCAGAGTGACCATTGTATTGCTGTGGCATGTAACTCAGAGTGACCATTGTATTGCTGTGGCATGTAACTGAGAGTGACCATTGTATTGCTGGGACATGTAACTGAGAGTGACCATTGTATTGCTGTGGCAGGTAGCTCAGAGTGACCATTGTATTGCTGGGGCATGTAACTCAGAGTGACCATTGTATTGCTGTGGCATGTAGCTCAGAGTGACAATTGTATTGCTGTGGCACGTAACTCAGAGTGACCATTGTATTGCTGTGACATGTAACTCAGGGTGACCATTGTATTGCTGTGGCATGTAACTAGAGTGACCATTGTACTGCTGTGGCATGTAACTCAGAGTGACCATTGTACTGCTGTGGCATGTAACTCAGAGTGACCATTGTATTGCTGTGGCATGTAACTCAAGAGTAACCATTGTACTGCTGTGGCATGTAACTCAGAGTGACCATTGTACTACTGTGGCATGTAACTCAGAGTGACCATTGTATTGCTGTGGCATGTAGCTCAGTGGTAGCTCAGTGACCATTGTATTGCTGTGGCATGTAGCTCAGAGTGACCATTGTATTGCTGTGGCATGTAACTCAGAGTGACCATTGTATTGCTGTGACATGTAGCTCAGAGTGACCATTGTATTGCTGTGGCATGTAACTCAGAGTGACCATTGTATTGCTGGGGCATGTAACTAGAGTGACCATTGCACTGCTGTGGCATGTAGCTCAGAGTGACCATTGTATTGCTGTGGCATGTAACTCAGAGTGACCATTGTATTGCTGTGGCATGTAGCTCAGAGTGACCATTGTACTGCTGTGGCATGTAACTCAGAGTGACCATTGTATTGCTGTGGCATGTACCTAGAGTGATACTTGTATTGCTGGGACATGTAACTGAGAGTGACCATTGTATTGATGTGGCACGTAGCTCAGAGTGACCATTGTATTGCTGTGGCATGTAACTAGAGTGACCATTGTATTGCTGTGGCATGTAGCTCAGAGTGACCATTGTACTGCTGTGGCATGTAACTCAGAGTGACCATTGTATTGCTGTGGCATGTACCTAGAGTGACCATTGTATTGCTGGGACATGTAACTGAGAGTGACCATTGTATTGATGTGGCACGTAGCTCAGAGTGACCATTGTATTGCTGTGGCATGTAACTAGAGTGACCATTGTATTGCTGGGATATGTAACTCAGAGTGACCATTGTATTGCTGTGGCATGTAACTAGAGTGACCATTGTATTGCTGTGGCATGTAACTCAGAGTGACCATTGTATTGTTGTGGCATGTAACTCAGAGTGACCATTGTATTGCTGTGGCATGTAACTCAAAGTGACTATTGTATTGCTGGGACATGTAACTCAAAGTGACCATTGTATTGCTGGGGCATGTAACTCAAAGTGACCATTGTATTGCTGTGGCATGTAGCTCAGAGTGACCATTGTATTGCTGTGGCATGTAGCTCAGAGTGACCATTGTATTGCTGGGACATGTAACTCAAGAGTGACCATTGTATTGTTGTGGCATGTAGCTCAGAGTGACCATTGCATTGCTGTGGCATGTAGCTCAGAGTGACCATTGTATTGCTGGGCCATGTAACTCAGAGTGACCATTGCATTGCTGTGGCATGTAACTCAGAGTGACCATTGTATTGCTGTGGCATGTAACTCAGAGTGACCATTGTATTGCTGTGGCATGTAACTCAGAGTGACCATTGTATTGCTGTGGCATGTAACTAGAGTGACAATTGTATTGCTGTGGCATGTAACTCAGAGTGACCATTGTATTGCTGGGACATGTAACTCAGAGTGCCCATTGTACTGCTGTGGCATGTAACTCAGAGTGACCATTGTATTGCTGTGGCATGTAACTCAGAGTGACCATTGTACTGCTGTGGCATGTAACTCAGAGTGACCATTGTATGGCTGGGACATGTAACTCAGAGTGACCATTGTATTGCTGTGGCATGTAACTCAGAGTGACCATTGTACTGCTGTGGCATGTAACTCAGAGTGACCATTGTATTGCTGGGACATGTAACTCAGAGTGACCATTGTATTGCTGTGGCATGTAACTCAGAGTGACCATTGTATTGCTGTGGCATGTAACTCAGAGTGACCATTGTATTGCTGGGACATATAACTGAGAGTGACCATTGTATTGCTGTGGCAGGTAGCTCAGAGTGACCATTGTATTGCTGGGGCATGTAAATCAGAGTGACCATTGTATTGCTGTGGCATGTAGCTCAGAGTGACAATTGTATTGCTGTGGCACGTAGTTGAGAGTGACCATTGTATTGCTGTGACATGTAACTCAGTGTGACCATTGTATTGCTGTGGCATGTAACAAGAGTGACCATTGTACTGCTGTGGCATGTAACTCAGAGTGACCATTGTACTACTGTGGCATGTAACTCAGAGTGACCATTGTATTGCTGTGGTATGTAACTCAAGAGTGACTATTGTACTGCTGTGGCATGTAACTCAGAGTGACCATTGTACTGCTGTGGCACGTAACTCAGAGTGACCATTGTATTGCTGGGACATGTAACTCAGAGTGACCATTGTATTGCTGTGGCATGTAACTCAGAGTGACCATTGTATTGCTGGGACATGTAACTGAGAGTGACCATTGTATTGCTGTGGCAGGTAGCTCAGAGTGACCATTGTATTGCTGGGGCATGTAACTCAAAGTGACCATTGTATTGCTGTGGCATGTAGCTCAGAGTGACAATTGTATTGCTGTGGCACGTAACTGAGAGTGACCATTGTATTGCTGTGACATGTAACTCAGGGTGACCATTGTATTGCTGTGGCATGTAACTAGAGTGACCATTGTACTGCTGTGGCATGTAACTCAGAGTGACCATTGTACTGCTGTGGCATGTAACTCAGAGTGACCATTGTATTGCTGTGGCATGTAACTCAAGAGTAACCATTGTACTGCTGTGGCATGTAACTCAGAGTGACCATTGTACTACTGTGGCATGTAACTCAGAGTGACCATTGTATTGCTGTGGCATGTAGCTCAGTGGTAGCTCAGTGACCATTGTATTGCTGTGGCATGTAGCTCAGAGTGACCATTGTATTGCTGTGGCATGTAACTCAGAGTGACCATTGTATTGCTGTGACATGTAGCTCAGAGTGACCATTGTATTGCTGTGGCATGTAACTCAGAGTGACCATTGTACTGCTGTGGTATGTAACTCAGAGTGACCATTGTATTGCTGTGGCATGTAACTCAGGGTGACCATTGTATTGCTGTGGCATGTAACTAGAGTGACCATTGTACTGCTGTGACATGTAACTCAGAGTGACCATTGTATTGCTGTGGCATGTAACTCAGAGTGACGATTGTATTGCTGTGGCATGTAACTAGAGTGACCATTGTACTGCTGTGGCATGTAACTCAGAGTGACCATTGTATTGCTGGGACATGTAACTGAGAGTGACCATTGTATTGCTGTGGCATGTAACTCAGAGTGACCATTGTATTGCTGTGGCATGTAACTCAGAGTGTCCATTGTATTGCTGTGGCATGTAACTCAGAGTGACCATTGTATTGCTGTGGCATGTAGCTCAGAGTGACCATTGTATTGCTGTGGCATGTAGCTCAGAGTGACCATTGTATTGCTGTGGCATGTAGCTCAGAGTGACCACTGTATTGCTGTGGCATGTAACTCAGAGTGACCACTGTATTGCTGTGGCATGTAACTCAGAGTGACCATTGTACTGCTGTGGCATGTAACTCAAAGTGACCATTGTATTGCTGTGGCACGTAACTCAGAGTGACCATTATATTGCTGTGGCATGTAACTGAAAGTGACCATTGTATTGCTGTGACATGTAACTCAGAGTGACCATTGTATTGCTGTGGCATGTAACTCAGAGTGACCATTGTATTGCTGTGGCATGTAGCTCAGAGTGACCATTGTATTGCTGTGGCATGTAGCTCAGAGTGACCATTGTATTGCTGTGGCATGTAACTCAGAGTGACCATTGTATTGCTGTGACATGTAGCTCAGAGTGACCATTGTATTGCTGTGGCATGTAACTCAGAGTGACCATTGTACTGCTGTGGCATGTAACTCAGAGTGACCATTGTATTGCTGTGGCATGTAACTCAGGGTGACCATTGTATTGCTGTGGCATGTAACTAGAGTGACCATTGTACTGCTGTGACATGTAGCTCAGAGTGACCATTGTATTGCTGGGACATGTAACTCAGAGTGACCATTGTATTGCTGTGGCATGTAACTCAGAGTGACCATTATACTGCTGTGGCATGTAGCCCAGAGTGACCATTGTATTGCTGTGGCATGTAGCTCAGAGTGACCATTGTATTGCTGTGGCATGTAGCTCAGAGTGACCATTGTATTGCTGTGGCATGTAACTCAGAGTGACCATTGTATTGCTGTGGCATGTAACTCAGGGTGACCATTGTATTGCTGTGGCATGTAACTAGAGTGACCATTGTACTGCTGTGACATGTAGCTCAGAGTGACCATTGTATTGCTGGGACATGTAAATCAGAGTGACCATTGTATTGCTGTGGCATGTAACTCAGAGTGACCATTATACTGCTGTGGCATGTAGCCCAGAGTGACCATTGTATTGCTGTGGCATGTAACTCAGAGTAACCATTGTATTGCTGTGGCCATTGTGTAGCCTAATTCACTTTATAGAGTGCTCCCCTGAGATAAATCCTAATAGATCTCATTGCCATATAAGCAGTGTCATGGTTACGTTATACTTAAATGTCATGCACATAATTCACAAAGAGACCATTTTATTTAACATACATTCAGTTTTAGTATAAAATTTACCAAAATACCCCCTGTGGGCCTCTATTACATTAACAGAAGTGCATATTTATGAATGTTTTTATTTAGAAAATTAGGTTAATACTTTTTATGCATAAATCAATCAAAATATTTTGAATCAATTGATTGTATAAAACAATATTATTATTTTAATAATTTTAGTATATTTTTTAATTAAATAGAGGGCCCCTCATTGAGGCCTCATAATTATGGGTTAAAGGGCCTCTCATAATTGTCTCCTGGCATTTTTTGAAAGCACGTATCCTTAAGTTGAATTGGTCAACCTTTGGTGCTTTTTACACCTTTCCCACAATTTGACCTATTTTTGTTGCATATCCAGCAGAGTAATAGCATTCAAACTAATTAACTTTATCTGCCAGTTAACTTGGATTGTTCTGCTCAATATCATGATTTTTAAATTTAGTTTAAACAAAATAGCCAATTAATTACATTTTAATTCACCAATAAAATTAAACTAAAATTCCACTAATAAAGATTTTTTTTCACAATCAACATTTTTACGTGTGTCAATGCTTACATTTTATGATGTAACAGATAGATAAATTAAGACTTTCCCTTGACTGGATATGTGTGTCTGTTACAATAATAATGTTCACTGAGGAGTAACATTGACAAATACTCCAAAGTA
The DNA here is from genome assembly GCA_037043455.1 of Cyrtodaria siliqua. Taxonomy (NCBI): domain Eukaryota; kingdom Metazoa; phylum Mollusca; class Bivalvia; order Adapedonta; family Hiatellidae; genus Cyrtodaria; species Cyrtodaria siliqua. The sequence continues at coordinate 34,626 of JAWPHD010012180.1, forward strand.
AGAACGCACACGCCCCTCTACTCGGTATGTCTCTACTCGGTTTAAAGCAGACATGGTAGGTTTCGCGTGGTTAGTACCATATGTGTCAGCAATGATATGACCAAGACATAACAAAGTTACCAACAACACGGCAGCATTTCTTACCCTATTCTACTCAGTTTGGCCGTTTCTAAAGTTTCCTTTACCAGATGTGTTGGCATGACAAACTCTAATGTTGCCTGAAAAAGAAAACAGGTCAGCTTACAACCAATCATGGCTATTCTGAGATGTCATCCACATCATCAAGGGGAAATAGCAAACATGGAATAGTCCACTTTTGCCCTAGATAGCAAGTACAAGTGGACTGTAGCCAAGCATGAATACACTCTTAATTTAGGATACAATATCATATTATATAGGCATCAATAGAAATAACCCCTTCCACAAAACACACACTCCAACCCCTAGGCCCCAAATATTCAAAATGTTCCTACATTTCTTCAGTTTTCTCACATCTATGGATCTGCTGAATGTGTATCCAGTATATTTGCCACCCTTCAGTAATCTGGACATAGATATGGCTTCAGTAATCTGGACATAGATATGGCTATTGAATGAGAATAAACATTTGCTTGTGTAAATCAGCTTGTTTAATGTACAATGAATATAGTTTGTGTTTTGTGGATTTCTAGAGGAAGTTTATACTCACAACTAGCAATAACAGCAGCATATTACACCTCTCTCTATCCCCGGGCCGCACTTCAAGTATGTCTTCTATAAACGTCTTTCTGTACTTTAATACTTGATAATCTCTGCAAGGTGTAACAGTCATGTTATATTTTACCTATTATTTTTAGTAACAGGTCGCGTAGTGAGCTGGCAGCCTTTAAATATCGTCCGGTTTTCTATACGGAAAGACCGCATTTGTTTCAAATTGTAAACAACAAGGACTGGGTGTTTATCAGATATAGGTGACATCTGTATCAGTTTGCAGTTTAGATGGTAGGCAACACAAGGTGAATTTATTTAAAATCAGCTGTTGTGTTTTGTCATAAACTATTCTTCATAATCAATGGCAAATGTAAAACAATCATTAACTTCTACTATAAGGTCTCTCCATGCAAATATCCCCATAAAATATTTAGAAACACAAAAGTAAATAGGTAGATCAAGGTAAGTAACAGTGACCTACTTTTGATGGGACAGAGGTCAATATGCATACAAGCAAAAGTTTGTATAGAGAAGACTGAAGCTCGGGTAAATATATCAGGGCAAACATTAATAATTTCAGCTGCACTTATGCTGGAACAATTTGAAATTGAAACTAATTAAATGTACATATTAAAACAAACCTGTACATCAACAATACCTTCAATTATAGTTAAACAGACGCAAAATATCAATATTTATCAATAAGAAACAATTTGGTACTAACCTTTTAGTGTACTTTTTCTGTAGAATCAAGTCTTCCTGAGCATTGTGAGCGAGATATTTGAGCCGTCTTCTGTCCATCTCTGTGGGGTGAAAATATTTCTATATGCTTAACACATCTATTTGTAGCAATAACATAGAGAAATGATAAAAAAATAGTGCAGTTTTTTACTCATATGTTTTATATTAGCTGTGAGCCTGTGAAGATGAAGATGACATCCACTTATTCCCTATAACAAAATATTCAAGTTTAATATCTCAAGTTTGAGTATAACAACGGGCTGTAGTCTTTCAACCCTTATCCCACTAAGCATGACTATAATAGCCTTTGCATACACTGTAAACCCAGATCAGCCTGCGTGTAACTCATTTTCCCCAAAACACCCCTATGTCACATAAATGGAATGGTCTTAATTCAAAGAAAGAACAGTCCATTATATATGTAGGGGGTTAAGTGATAAAGAACATAATTGAATCAGATCACAAAGTTAGCAAATTTTCATATGATACAGAATATACAGTTGATAAATAAAATATAGAGGATCTTACATGAGTGCCTGTTTAATACTGAATTTATTAAACTAGTTGGATAAAATTATATGAAGCGAGGCTGTGCTGAGTATCATATCATGAAGTGAGGCTGTGCCGAGTATCATATCAATGTTATCCAACGAGTTTAACAAATTCACTATTAAATAGGCATGGATGTTCTATTTATCACATAACTCCCAAAACAGACTTATAAGCAAAATTTATTAGTGTAGCTGCCTATATATAACGCTGTTTGTATGTTTGTATGATGACAATGTGGATGTTGATTTGCTCTACTCCATCTGATGCCGAGCAACAGAAATATCTTTCGATTTCCATAATCCGGTATTTTAATGATTATGGAAATCGACGAGACAATTCCGATGTACAACAAGCTGAACAGAAAAGACCGAATGATGATTCAGCCTTCATTTGCATATTTATTTCACAGGTGTAATATTAGTTAGTTTTATTATACTCCCACACCGCAAGTTATGTGATAAAGAATGTTATAAGTGGTATTTAGGTATTTAATATATTCATAAATGTGGTAAAGTAAAGGAAATATAAGCTGTATATGTATAGTATGCAGTGACAAGGCAGCCAGGTGTAAGAATGCCTTGGCCTAGAGTTACCATGCTTGCCTTGTTACCAAACGGTTGATGTACGAGATTCCGCAGAACAGGATACTGGAGCCTATCCTCAAGGCATGTTAATGAACCAGAGGGGTCCAGGGTCTTCCACAGGCCATTTAAGCAGAGTGGAGCATTACGCCTTAATTCCAAAATGGAATATCCCGCGACTCCTTAATTGCAGCACTATCCTTTAATCTCTCAGCAATATTCCTTCAAATCCTCAATAAAAAACATAAAATGTAGCTATACCTCAAAAAACAGATGGAAACCAGGTGTAAAGTAGACTTTTTCCAAGCATTAACTAGCAGGAGACAGAATAATATGACTGACTGACGTCTCCTGACTTCGTATAAATGACGCCTGGCAAGAGGTGTAACTTAAATGACAGGCGTCATTTTGGAATAAAACATATAACACAGGCTTATTTAGCATCTGATTATTCGAGGAATTGCATTCTGGGGGAAACTGTTACTCAGTTGGAAATGTTGTGTGGAAAAAAACTGGCATGAGAATCTTGGGCTTAAATTTTTTTCATTTAACTTGTTGATTTTATGGGTATATCTGGACAATGTAGTCAAACATATTTAATTAGAAGGGTAGTTATAAGTGAACCATAACACAAAGGAATAATTTACAAAACTGCAGTCTGAGGTAAGAATAAATATTACATTTTCTATTATACATATACAGAACTAAACTGTACTACTAATAATTCAACACGTAATAAGCTCATGTTAGAAATATTTGAACCAGACTGCATAACATGAAAAGTGTATATTTTTATATATGATTTTGTTACTTAATTGATTTTGCTCAATTCATTTATTAATAAATTGTTGGTGGTTCACAAAATTCATGACGTTTTCTTTGCATAAATGATAGAAAGTAACTCATTTAATTTAAATGGTAACCGACTATTCGAATTTCATACAGGTGTCTTCTAATCACTCACCACGGGTCGCCGATATGCACTAAACTAACATACCGCAGCACTTTTCATAAATAACAACATGCCAATTAGTAGATGCTAATTTCTCCTCGCTGAGATATGACGTAACAACAGATTGCCAACCAACGAGGCCTACGTTATATTCACTAGTCTTTGATCAATCGGTCAACAACATTTTTGTTTTAGTTATCAACAAAGATTACGATCGACGCATGTGACATATTTTGTTATATTACACCTCATTTGCATATTCTGCTCTTTGTTTAATGTGACGTCATCCGGTCCATAAAGTTGCATATTGACCGGGCGCCCGGTCCGATAGCTATATTTACGGACGTGTGAAAAAAACGACGTCAAAATAAATCATAAAACGTATTGATTTAATTTGTTGGTCAGATTCGGTATTATATAACAAATAATGTATGGTGCTTCGGTCCATATGAAGTTTATGGACTGGGCAGTCAGACCTAGAACGTTATATGGACCTCAGCTTCGCTTCGGTCCATATAACATTCTAGGTCTGACTGCCCAGTCCATAAACTTGCATATGGACCGAAGCATCATACATTATCTGTTAATTATTAATTTTGCCATACTATTTTACGACAATCGTAATTCGTACACGCTAGTGTTTGTCAAAATTTAACCTAAAATGAAAAGCTGCTTCACGCGACGCACATCCTTCTTAAAGCGCAATGGGAAGGTATTAGAGAAGTACTTTGATATAATGGGTACGTTAATGTATCCAGAGTATTTTACAAAACAAATCAAACTGTCGTAATGTGCGAATGTCATTGGTTTTCATGTTTAAGAAAATGTCTATTTCAATTATTTATTTTTTTGGACAGACCTTGTAATACTCCAGGTATACTTCAGAGAACACCAAATCAAAACAAAAAGTTGAAGAAAAAATGGAGGCATAATTTTGTTTTCTATGACAAAAATGATAAAATGACAAATATATTTTTTACTGATAGATGAAATAAAACAATAAATTTACAAGAAAATAGATGAAACAAAACAATAAATTTACATGAAAATGATATTTTTAGTATATTTTTATTTCATTTCGTATGATACTAGATAAATGCCAAATCTCTTCTTCCCATCGGTCATTAAAAAAAAAATGGTGCGGGAGGGAGGTGGGGCACCCTTATCCCATTCCCATCCTCCTTCTCCACCCCCCACTCCCCCCACTCACACACACACAAAAAACCCATTCATCCTTGCTTGCCCCTACTCCTTAAAAATTTCCTGGGGAATATAACATGTTGTTGTGATTTTAAACAACAATTCAATTCAAAAACATGGTTCTGAATGGCTTTATTACTCAGAGTATGGCTATCACTTGAATAATAATTAGTTGCTGAGCTGTTAAAAAAACTTAAATTCCATTCAGAAACTCTGGTTTTACTGCAGTGCTTGGCTATCACTATTTAGCATTTCCGATACAATTAATCATGGATCAATTAATTTTAAAACATGTACCCATATTTTTCTCAATCTACATAACCTACCAATATTGCTAACTCCATTGGCTGGAAATCTTATCATCAAGTGTGTTGCCTGGAATGAAATTATAAAACAAAATCAGATATCTTAAACACTATATCATATGCTGACAAATATGAATGATTTAAAAGCTGCTTAGGATGATTCAATGGTTATAATAAATGTGTGAAATAATACTGGATCTTTAACCTGACAACAAATATTGAATCGAAACTGAATGAAAACATCCATAAATCTGCTATATCAATTTTAATTTTTTAGCACATGCTAGAGGCAGACCATCTGATCTTTCCTGGGTAGAACCAGTGCTGTCTACCTCGGGTTAACTAACTAACACTACAAAACCGTTTATCAAAACTTTATCCAGGGGTTCAGGTCACATAATAATGCACATTTGCCAATTAAAAGTGTAGGTTTATTCATGGTTTCTTCCGTGATTGAATATGTGTAAAATGAATTGAGTTGGTAACTCTTTAATTCGACGCTCCAGTTTTACATAAATAACAAGAGTGTTCTATATAGCAAAACACCTCAAATTACATAAATAACAAGAGTGTTCTATATAGCAAAACACCTCAAATTACATAACACGAGTGTTCTATATAGTAAAACACCACAAATTACATAAATAACATGAGTGTTCTATATAGCAAAACACCACAAATTACATAAATGACAAGAGTGATCTATATAGCAAAACACCACTAATTACATAAATAACAAGAGTGTTCTATATAGCAAAACACCACAAATTACATAAATAACAAGAATGATCTATATAGCAAAACACCAAGAATTACATAAATAACAAAAGTGATCTATATAGCAAATACCACACATTACATAAATAACAAGTGTTCTGTATAGCAAAACACCTCAAATTACATAAATAACAAGAGTGTTCTATATAGCAAAACACCACTAATTACATAAATAACAAGTGTTCTATATAGCAAAATGCCATAAATTACCTAAATAACAGGAATGTTCTATACAGCAAAACAACACAAATTACATAAATAACACGAGTGTTCTATATAGCAAAAAAACACCACAAATTACATAAATAACACGTGTGTTCTATATAGCAAAAAAACACACAAATTACATAAATAACAAGTGTTCTATATAACAAAACACCACAAATTACATGAATAACACGAGTGTTCTATATAGCAAAACACCACAAATTACATAAATAACAAAAGTGTTCTATATAGCAAAACACTACAAATTACATAAATAGCACGAGTGTTCTATATAGCAAAAAACACCACAAATTACATAAATAACATGAGTGTTCTATATAGCAAAATACCTCAAATTACATAACAAGAGTGTTCTATAAGCAAAACACCACAAATTACATAAATAACACCAGTGTTCTATATAGCAAAACACCACAAATTACATAAATAACATGAGTGTTCTATATAGCAAAATACCTCAAATTACATAACAAGAGTCCTATAAGCAAAACACCACAAATTACATAAATAACACCAGTGTTCTATATAGCAAAACACCACAAATTACATAAATAACAAGAGTGATCTATATAGCAAAACACCACAAATTACATAACTCAAATGTTCTATATAGCAAAACACCACAAATTACATAAATAATATGAGTGTTCTATATAGCAAAACACCACAAATTATATAAAACCCCCAGTGTTCTATATAGCAAAACACCAGAAATTACATAAATAACAAGAGTGATCTATATAGCGAAACACCACAAATTACATAACACGAGTGTTCTATATAGAAAAACACCACAAATTACATAAATAACATGAGTGTTTTATATAGCAAAACACCTCAAATTACATAAATAACATGAGTGTTCTATTTAGCAAAACACCTCATTTGTATAATCAGCCCCACCCCGTTTGTCTTGCGATGTGATAAAAATGTGCTGATTCTTCTTTTTAAGAATGAAAGTGTGCTTACCAAAAATACAGGACTGACACCTACAGGACTGACACCTACAGGACTGACATCTACAGGATGGACACCTACAGGACTGACACCTACAGGACTGACACCGACTGACACCTACAGGACTGACACCTACAGGACTGACACCAAGTTTCTGATTCTGAGACACGAGAAATCGTTTACTATGTGCTACTTAGAAATGTCAAAAGAGATGGATACACCATCTCACTGATGGATACACCATCTCACTGATGGATACACCATCACACTGAATAAGTGTCATCCAAAAATTCAACAGTTATGTACCTTTTCTCCGTACACGCCATTGACTTCAATCTTTTTCAAGGCAGATGGCACAAACCATTCCTTTGACAGTTTTCGTCTCTGTAAAAAGAACACGCACACATACAGCATTTATATTTTAATATTTTTGAAAAGGAAAAATAGGCATTCAAGAACAGTGCATGAAATAGTTGTATGTTCAAATTCAGCAGACGTGTATCCAAGCAATCACACCCACTCCTGTAAAATGATCTGAGATAAATTATTCGCCCGGGTATAGTCCTTTCAAAACATCTGTATCAAAACTGTTGATATTTGGGTAATGAACAACACATCTAAGCAGTAGATATAAGTATATATCTGTTTTGCGTGTATGAGGTTTAAATTTAAAAGATTACATGAAATTAAAGTGTTATGTTATACACCTGGGTGTAAATATGAACAACAACATTTTGTTTATATTATTTACACCAAACTTGAAGATATAATTACTCTGCTTGTAGATCAGACTACACCAATTACCAATCAATCAGCGGGCGGGGAAAAATTTCCAGGGTAAATTCGGAGCTATTACACAGGATCTCTTAATTTTGATTGGTTGACAAGGTAAACAAACCAAAACATCTTGCTAAAAAATTAAAATTCAACTTTTGAAGTGTGCTTATGAAGATTAAATCATACATGTGTGCAATGTATTCATAATTTATTGCGTAATCAAAAAAAGAAGTATATTTTACATTTTCCTCCTGTTTCTACATGCAAGTAGGTGGGTCAGCACCATCTGACCCAAACAGATTTTTCAAAACATACTCAATGTGTGGTTTGTGTAAGTTTTTTTGGTAAAACTAAGATAGGTCTTTCAAAACAAGTAAGCAAAAATATAGCTGCTTATAATAGGGAACTCAGTACAGAGCTTAGAGCTATAATGTAGGTCTATGGAAAATGAATTGGTGTAGTATGACCTGTAGACAACATCAACATATTATTGCCCAGCTAATCAAATGTTTTCTATTGGTCAAAGTCTCAAGAAAGTCTGCTTACGATTGGATGATCTGTCATCGCTGAGTCAGCAAAGAAATGCTTCACTTGTAACCTCTCCGCAGCTGAAATGTATATCACATTAAGAATTTTCCCTGATTATTAGTTAAACTGTAATGAAAACAATTCCTTAACAAAAATTTAAATTGTTCTGAAACTTCGACGCTACAAAGTCTAATTTTTTAACATTCTATGAATGCTAGGCTACCATGAAAAAGGTGACCTGAATATTTGAAATATTTAAGAAGCGAAAGACTTGAACTATGTAAGGTCAGACACAGGACAGAAATATGACACCTATAAGCCACCCTGATCCATGCAGCACATGTGCACACAGAGGCAGTTGGGATACTATGGAATATACAAGTACTTATAGTTTAACTCACAGGTTATAATTCTGCCATCTAGCATCCATACGTGTGGTAAACAGTCTATCAGGTGGATGCGATCTGAAATTATACACAATATTAACATGACAATATTACAAAATCTTTCATAGCACAGTTATTGTTCATGGCTACAATTTTAATTATTTTAGTACAATATCCTGATTGGTAAAGCTGGCATTTTGCCTTAGGTACGATACCAGTTGTATATTGTCGTGCTGTATAGGTATAATGGTCACATCATAAAGAAGTACCTATATTTACATACCAGTTGTACATTGTTGTGCTGTATAGGTGTAATGGTCACATCAGAAAGAAGTACCTATATTTACATACCAGTTGGACATTGTCGTGCTGTATAGGTATAATGGTCACAGAAGTACCTATATTTACATACCAGTTGTACATTGTTGTGCTGTATAGGTGTAATGGTCACATCATAAAGAAGTACCTATATTTACATACCAGTTGTACATTGTCGTGCTGTATAGGTATAATGGTCACAGAAGTACCTATATTTACATACCAGTTGTACATTGTTGTGCTGTATAGGTGTAATGGTCACATCATAAAGAAGTACCTATATTTACATACCAGTTGTACATTGTTGTGCTGTATAGGTGTAATGGTCACATCATAAAGAAGTACCTATATTTACATACCAGTTGTACATTGTTGTGCTGTATAGGTGTAATGGTCACATCATAAAGAAGTACCTATATTTACATACCAGTTGTACATTGTTGTGCTGTATAGGTGTAATGGTCACATCATAAAGAAGTACCTATATTTACATACCAGTTGTACATTGTCATGATGTATAGGTATAATGGTCACATCATAAAGAAGTACCTATATTTACATACCAGTTGTACATTGTCATGCTGTATAGGTATAATGGTCACATCATAAAGAAGTACCTATATTTACATACCAGTTGTACATTGTCATGCTGTATAGGTATAATGGTCACATCATAAAGAAGTACCTATATTTACATACCAGTTGTACATTGTCATGCTGTATAGGTGTAATGGTCACATCATAAAGAAGTACCTATATTTACATACCAGTTGTACATTGTCGTGCTGTATAGGTATAATGGTCACATCATAAAGAAGTACCTATATTTACATACCAGTTGTATATTGTCGTGCTGTATAGGTATAATGGTCACATCATAAAGAAGTACCTATATTTACATACCAGTTGTACATTGTTATGATGTATAGGTATAATGGTCACATCATAAAGAAGTACCTATATTTACATACCAGTTGTACATTGTCATGCTGTATAGGTATAATGGTCACATCATAAAGAAGTACCTATATTTACATACCAGTTGTACATTGTCATGCTGTATAGGTGTAATGGTCACATCATAAAGAAGTACCTATATTTACATACCAGTTGTACATTGTCGTGCTGTATAGGTATAATGGTCACATCATAAAGAAGTACCTATATTTACATACCAGTTGTATATTGTCGTGCTGTATAGGTATAATGGTCACATCATAAAGAAGTACCTATATTTACATACCAGTTGTACATTGTTATGATGTATAGGTATAATGGTCACATCATAAAGAAGTACCTATATTTACATACCAGTTGTACATTGTCATGCTGTATAGGTGTAATGGTCACATCATAAAGAAGTACCTATATTTACATACCAGTTGTACATTGTCATGCTGTATAGGTGTAATGGTCACATCATAAAGAAGTACCTATATTTACATACCAGTTGTACATTGTTATGATGTATAGGTATAATGGTCACATCATAAAGAAGTACCTATATTTACATACCAGTTGTATATTGTTGTGCTGTATAGCTATAATGGTCACATATTTACATACCAGTTGTACATTGTTGTGCTGTATAGGTATAACGGTCACATCATAAAGAAGTACCTATATTTACATACCAGTTGTACGTTGTTGTGCTGTATAGGTATAATGGTCACATCATAAAGAAGTACCTATATTTACATACCAGTTGTATATTGTTGTGCTGTATAGCTATAATGGTCACATATTTACATACCAGTTGTACATTGTTGTGCTGTATAGGTATAACGGTCACATCATAAAGAAGTACCTATATTTACATACCAGTTGTACATTGTCGTGCTGTATAGGTGTAATTGTCACATCATAAAGAAGTACCTATATTTACATACCAGTTGTACATTGTTGTGCTGTATAGGTATAATGGTCACATCATAAAGAAGTACCTTTATTTACATACCAGTTGTACATTGTTGTGCTGTATAGGTATAATGGTCACATCATAAAGAAGTACCTATATTTACATACCAGTTGTATATTGTCGTGCTGTATAGGTGTAATGGTCACATCATAAAGAAGTACCTATATTTACATACCAGTTGTATATTGTTGTGCTGTATAGGTATAATGGTCACATCATAAAGAAGTACCTATATTTACATACCAGTTGTATATTGTCATGCTGTATAGGTGTAATGTTCACATCATAAAGAAGTACCTATATTTACATACCAGTTGTACATTGTCATGATGTATAGGTATAATGGTCACATCATAAAGAAGTACCTATATTTACATACCAGTTGTACATTGTCGTGCTGTATAGGTATAATGGTCACATCATAAAGAAGTACCTATATTTACATACCAGTTGTACATTGTTGTGCTGTATAGGTATAATGGTCACATCATAAAGAAGAACTTATATTTACATACCAGTTGTACATTGTCGTGCTGTATAGGTATAATGGTCACATCATAAAGAAGTACCTATATTTACATACCAGTTGTACATTGTCATGATGTATAGGTGTAATGGTCACATCATAAAGAAGTACCTATATTTACATACCAGTTGTACATTGTCATGATGTATAGGTGTAATGGTCACATCTTAAAGAAGTACCTATATGTACATACCAGTTGTACATTGTCGTGCTGTATAGGTGTAATGGTCACATCATAAAGAAGTACCTATATTTACATACATTTTTGTACATTGTCATGCTGTATAGGTGTAATGGTCACATCATAAAGAAGTACCTATATTTACATACCAGTTGTACATTGTCGTGCTGTATAGGTGTAATGGTCACATCATAAAGAAGTACCTATATTTACATACCAGTTGTACATTGTCGTGCTGTATAGGTGTAATGGTTACATCATAAAGAAGTACCTATATTTACATACCAGTTGTACATTGTCGTGCTGTATAGGTGTAATGGTCACATCATAAAGAAGTACCTATATTTACATACCAGTTGTACATTGTCTTGCTGTATAGGTGTAATGGTCACATCATAAAGAAGTACCTATATTTACATACCAGTTGTACATTGTCTTGCTGTATAGGTGTAATGGTCACATCATAAACAAGTACCTATATTTACATACCAGTGTACATTGTCATGCTGTATAGGTATAATGGTCACATCATAAAGAAGTACCTATATTTACATACCAGTTGTACATTGTCATGTTGTATAGGTGTAATGGTCACATCATAAACAAGTACCTATATTTACATACCAGTTGTACATTGTCGTGCTGTATAGGTGTACCGGTCACATCATAAAGAAGTACCTATATTTACATACCAGTTGTATATTGTCGTGCTGTATAGGTATAATGGTCACATCATAAAGAAGTACCTATATTTACATACCAGTTGTACATTGTTGTGCTGTATAGGTATAATGGTCACATCATAAAGAAGTACCTATATTTACATACCAGTTGTATATTGTCATGCTGTATAGGTATAATGGTCACATCATTAAGAAATACCTATATTAACATACCAGTTGTACATTGTCATGATGTATAGGTATAATGGTCACATCATAAAGAAGTACCTATATTTACATACCAGTTGTAAATTGTTGTGCCGTGTAGGTATAATGGTCACATCTTAAAGAAGTACCTATATTTACATACCAGTTGTATAGTGTCGTGCTGTATAGGTATAATGGTCACATCATAAAGAAGTACCTATATTTACATACCAGTTGTACAAGGGATAATGGTCACATCATAAAGAAGTACCTATATTTACGAAACCAGTTGTAAATTGTTGTGCCGTGTAGGTATAATGGTCACATCTTAAAGAAGTACCTATATTTACATACCAGTTGTACATTGTCATGTTGTATAGGTATAATGGTCACATCATAAAGAAGTACCTTTATTTACATACCAGTTGTACATTGTCGTGCTGTATAGGTGTAATGGTCACATCATAAAGAAGTACCTATATTTACATACCAGTTGTACATTGTCGTGCTGTATAGGTGTAATGGTCACATCATAAAGAAGTACCTATATTTACATACCAGTTGTACATTGTTGTGCTGTATAGGTGTAATGGTCACATCATAAAGAAGTACCTATATTTACATACCAGTTGTACAAGGTATAATGGTCACATCATAATGAAGTACCTATATTTATATACCAGTTGTACAAGGGATAATGGTCACATCATAAAGAAGTACCTATATTTACATACCAGTTGTAGAAGGGATAATGGTCACATCATAATGAAGTACCTATATTTACATACCAGTTGTACATTGTCATGCTGTATAGGTGTAATGGTTACATCATAAAGAAGTACCTATATTTACATACCAGTTGTACATTGTTGTGCTGTATAGGTATAATGGTCACATCATAAAGAAGTACCTATATTTACATACCAGTTGTACATTGTCATGTTGTATAGGTATAATGGTCACATCATAAAGAAGTACCTATATTTACATACCAGTTGTACATTGTCGTGTTGTATAGGTATAATGGTCACATCATAAAGAAGTACGTATATTTACATACCAGTTGTACATTGTTGTGCTGTATAGGTATAATGGTCACATCATAAAGAAGTACCTATATTTACATACCAGTTGTACATTGTTGTGCTGTATAGGTATAATGGTCACATCATAAAGAAGTACCTATATTTACATACCAGTTGTACAAGGTATAATGGTCACATCATAATGAAGTACCTATATTTATATACCAGTTGTACAAGGGATAATGGTCACATCATAAAGAAGTACCTATATTTACATACCAGTTGTACAAGGGATAATGGTCACATCATAATGAAGTACCTATATTTACATACCAGTTGTACATTGTCATGCTGTATAGGTGTAATGGTTACATCATAAAGAAGTACCTATATTTACATACCAGTTGTACATTGTTGTGCTGTATAGGTATAATGGTCACATCATAAAGAAGTACCTATATTTACATACCAGTTGTACATTGTCATGTTGTATAGGTATAATGGTCACATCATAAAGAAGTACCTATATTTACATACCAGTTGTACATTGTCGTGTTGTATAGGTATAATGGTCACATCATAAAGAAGTACCTATATTTACATACCAGTTGTACATTGTTGTGCTGTATAGGTATAATGGTCACATCATAAAGAAGTACGTATATTTACATACCAGTTGTACATTGTTGTGCTGTATAGGTATAATGGTCACATCATAAAGAAGTACCTATATTTACATACCAGTTGTACATTGTTGTGCTGTATAGGTATAATGGTCACATCATAAAGAAGTACCTATATTTACATACCAGTTGTACAAGGTATAATGGTCACATCATAATGAAGTACCTATATTTATATACCAGTTGTACAAGGGATAATGGTCACATCATAAAGAAGTACCTATATTTACCTGACTATGTAAGCAATGGCAATCTTAAAATGTTGTTTAACGGCTCATCAATATATTACAAGTTATTTACAGCCGACCCAGAGACAGGGGAATGATACAAAGGCATCCGAGAACCTGCCATACTCTTACTAACAAATAGATCTCTATGGTTCTTTAACATGCTCAGAGGATGACTCTGATACACGGGATGGCCTGGTTTTCCTCCCCATCCAACAGAGGAGGCTAAAGGGAATGTGTGTTTGCCCAAGAACACAATGACATAACTCAGTGGCACCGGCGAGGCATGCACCTTGGTCCTGTCATGCCCCTAGAACCAGTGCAAAGGATATTATGAAGGTTGTACACACAGCAACTGTTGCCATTTGTATACAATTCTGAATGTTAAACTGTTGCAAACCATATACAAGTCAGTTTTCATGCCAGTTTATGATACTACTTACAGTACGGATCCCTCTCCAGATTCTTGTTACCATGGATACTGAGTTCAAGGACATGTAGGTGGCGCAGCTTACCAATGTCATGCCATGATAGATCATTGTTAGCCAGATTCAATGTTCCCAAGGCAACAAATTTGGTCAAGCTGTCAAGATCTTTAATCTGCAAGACAAAAATATAGCAAAAGTAGTATTTTTAAACCATCTGAAATGACTGTTCATTATTACAAATGATCATCTTCCAAAGCAGGTTAGTAAACTCTGTTCTTCAACAAAAGTGTTCTTTTACAACAGGTAAAACTGTGTTCTGAAAAAGAATGAATTGAATGTTGTTTAACAGCCCATCAGCACATTATAGGTTATTTAGAGCCGCCTCAGAGAGAGGGGAAGGATACATAGGATTCCGGGAACCGTGCCCTATTCTTATTATCGAATAGATTCCTATAGTTCTTTAACGTGCTCGGAGGATAGACCAATACATGGGACCACACGGTTTACGTCCCCGTTTGACGGACGAGGCTAAGGGAAAGTGTCTTGCCCAAGAACACACTGACGAAACTCAGTGGCACCATCGATGATTGAACCCGGGGCCTCCGGTTACAAATCCGCCGCGCTACCGACTGCACCATGCCGGCCAATAAGAATGAAGATTTGAACTCATTTAAAGCTCCTAACCAGTGTTCAAGGCACCATATAAACAAGAGGCCCAAGAGGGCCTGTGGACGCTCTACTGGCTCAAGATAAAGTTTATGTATAAGGGGCCATAAGTCTTTCAAAAATCATTCAACCAGAACATGGCAATGACAGGTGCAACTAGGCTTAGTACCGATCATCTGGCAAAGAAGTTCAGAAGAGACTAATCTGGACAAAGTTTGTGTATTAAAATATTTAAAGGGTCACAACTCTGCCAAAAATCATTCAACCAAAATATGGCGATGATATGTACAACTAGGCTTGATGGGGAATACATTAAAGAAGGCTAACTCCATGTCCACCGCCATATGCATGCCATCTTCGGGAGGGTTAAAATGTTGTGCTGTTGATTTTATTAATATTGAGTTCTGCTCAACCCGGGGCTAGAGGGCGTGAGCGGTAGCTAGCATATTTCACTACCACTCATGAACAGTCTCAATCAAACTGAGACTGCAATATTTCGAATGTGTCATGCTCGGCCGTTTCCAAAGTTCCATTATCATACTCTTTTTTTGATACAGATCATCCTTGTCAAGTTTCATCTGTATCCAGCCAGCGGTTCAGGAGAACTAGCCCAGAAAAAAATTGGGGTATCAAAATCCTTTAAAGGGCCATAACTCTGCCAAATATCTGTAAACCGAAACGTGACGATGACATGCACAACTAAGCTTGGTGCTGATCATCCCTGCAAAGTTTTATTGAAATCTGGCGAGGGGTTCAGGAGAAGTAGATCAGAACAAAGTTTGTTTATTAAAACCTTTAAAGGGCCATAACTCTGCCAAAAATCATTCAACCGGAACACGGCGATGATTTGCACAACTAGACACAGAATTGATCATCCCTAAAAAGTTTCGTTTAATCCGGCCAGGGGTTCAAGAGAACTAGCCAGAACAAAGTTTGTGTATTAAAACCTTTAAAGGGCTATAACTCCACCAAAATCATTCAACTGGAACACGGTGACAATGTACAACTAGGCTTGGTACTGATCATCCCTGCAAAGTTTCAATGAAATCCGGCAAAATGAAGGCCCTTTCGTCTTAATGAGGCCAAGATATAGCATATTTCAGAAAATAAAGGGCCATGACTCCGATGTAAATGGTCCAATCTGGATGTTTTTCGAACTTGTCCAAGCTTTCATTGATATTAACAATCTGGTCAAGTTTCTTAAAGATCGGATGAAAGATGAAGGCCTTATCATCTTAACGAGGCAAAATATAGGATTTTTAACTAAATCAAGGGCCATAACTCCACTGTTACTGGTCCGATCTGGCTGATCTTCGAAATGTCCAAGCTTTCATTTATATAAATAATCTGGTAAAGTTTGGTAAAGATCGAATGAAAGATAAAGGCCCTATCGTCTTAACGAGGCAAAATATAGCATTTTTAACTAAATCAAGGGCCATAACTCCGCTGTTAATGGTCCGATCCAGCTAGTTTTCGAACTTGGCCTAGCTCTCATTTATATAAACAATCTGGTAAAGTTTCGTAAAGATCGCATGAAAAATGAAGGCCCTATCGTCTTAACGAGGCAAAGTATAGCATTTTTAACTAAATCAAGGGCCATAACTCATCTGTTACTGGTCCGATCTGGCTGGTTTTCGAAATTGTCTGAGCTGTCATTTAAATATAAACAATCAGGTAAAGTTTTGTAAAGATCAGATGAAAAATGAAGGCCTTATCAAATTAACGAGGCAAAGTATAGCAATTTCAACTAAATCAAGGGCCATAACTCATCTGTTACTGGTCCGATCTGGCTGGTTTTCGAAATTGTCTGAGCTGTCATTGATATAAACAATCAGGTAAAGTTTTGTAAAGATCAGATGAAAAATCTTAACGAGGCAAAATATAGTATTTTTAACTAAATCAAGGGCCATAACTCCGCTGTTACTGGTCCGATCTGGCTGATCTTCGAAATGTCCAAGCTTTCATTTATATAAACAATCTGGTAAAGTTTGGTAAAGATCGAATGAAAGATAAAGGCCCTATCGTCTTAACGAGGCAAAATATAGCATTTTTAACTAAATCAAGGGCCATAACTCCGCTGTTAATGGTCCGATCCAGCTAGTTTTCGAACTTGGCCTAGCTCTCATTTATATAAACAATCTGTAAAAGATTGGTAAAGATTGGATGAAAGATGAAGGCCCTATCATCTTAATGAGGCAAAATATAGCAATTTTAACTAAATCAAGGGCAATAACTCCACTGTTAAAGGTCCAATCTAGCTGGTTTTCGAACTTGTCCGAGCTTTCATTGATATTAACAATCTGTGCAAGTTTGGTAAAGATCAAATAATAAATAAAGGTGCTAGAGTGTTCACAAGGCTAAATATGGCATTTTTCAGCAAAACAAGGGCCATAACTCCGGTGATATTATTTCAATCTTGCCAGTTTTCGAACTTGTCCGAGCTTTCATTGATATAAAGACACTGGCAAAGTTAAGTAAAGGTCCAATTAATATTGAAGGCCCTAGAGTGTTCACAAGGCAGAAAATAGCATCTTCCAGAAAAAACAAGGGCCATAACTCCGGTGTTACTGATCCGATTTAGCTGGTTTTCGAACTTGTTTGAGCTTTCATTGATATTAACTACCTGTGCAAGTTTGGTAAAGATCAAATAATAAATGAATGTGCTAGAGTGTTCACAAGGCAGAAAATGGCATTTTCCAGAAAAAACAAGGGCCATAACTCTGGTGTTACCGAACCAATTTAGCTGATTTTCGAACTTGGCGAAGCTATCATTGGTATTAACAATCTGTGCAAGTTTAGTAATGATCAAATAATAAATGAAGGTGTTAGAGCGTTCACAAGGCAAAAAATGGCAATTTTCAGAAAAAACAAGCGTCATAACTCCGGCGTTACTGATCCGATTTGGCTGTTTTTCGAACTTGTCCGAGCTTTTATTGATATTAACAATCTGTACAAGTTTGGTAAAGATCAAATAATAAATGAAGGTGCTAGAGTGTTCACAAGGCTTAATATGGCATTTTTCAGCAAAACAAGGGCCATAACTCCGGTGAAATTTATCCGATCCGACTGGTTATTGAACTTGTCCGAGCTTTTATTGATATAAAGACACTGGTAAAGTTTCGTAAAGATTCAATTAATAATGAAGGCCCTAGAGTGTTCACAAGGCAAAAGTTAACAGACGGACGGACGGACGACGGACAACTCGCCATCCCATAAGCTCTGCTGGCCTTCGGCCAGTAGAGCTAAAAACAAGAGCTGTCGGAGAACAGCGCAGCTTGACTATTCGATTTTTCAGAGAATAATAAATTATATAGCTAGTATATACCATCAGAAAACAAGGCTAAAACAATGTGGAGTGGGGTTGGGGGCGCAACATAGCTATGTGTAAGAATTGATCAAAACTACAGAGAAATATGTAAAAAATAAAATAAAAAATAAAAATCTAGTTTTGAGTGGGGGTGGGGGGTGGGGGTGGGGGAGAGGTGGGGGTGGGTGGTGGGGGTAGTGGGGGTGGTGAGGGCAATATATATGTGTAAAAAGCTATGTAATAATTCACCAAAACAACACAAAAATATGTAAAAAAAAAATAATTAAAAATCGAGTTTTGAGGGGTAAAAGAAAGTAAAAAAAAAAAGGTGTGAAGGGGTGGAGGGGGGGGGGGGGAGTGGGTGCTGGGGGCGAGGAGGGAAATCCCATTTATAGATATATACATGCTTACATGCAAACCTAGATCTGCCTTTATTGCACATTTTATGGGCCATCACTATTTGGGTTCCATGGGAGCCCAGAATTTGCAGAAGACAAAATAAATTACCCAACCCTTTACAACATACTATAAGGAAACCAATTCCAAAATTTAGTTCAGCTAGGACAAGAAAATGCAAGAGATATAGACCTGTAAACACAGCTTACACGCAAAATTTGATGTGAAACAGACACATTTTAAGGGCTATCAGAATTTGGGTTCCATGGGAGCCCAGGGGTTACAGGAACCAAAATTACTTAAGCAGCCCTTAGATAATGCTATAAGGAAGCTAATGGCCAAATATGATTGTGCTAGGGTAAGTATTGTTAAGAGATATAGACTTGTAAACACAGCTTACACGCACAATTTGATGTGAAATGGGACACATTTTATGGGCTATCATAAGTTGGGTTCCATGGGAGCCCAGGGGTTACAGGAACCAAAATTACTTAAGCAGCCCTTAAGATAATGCTATAAGGAAGCTAATGGCCAAATATGATTGTGCCTGGGTAAGAATTGTAAGAGATATAGACTTGTAAACACAGCTTACACGCAAAATTTGATGTGAAATGGGACACATTTTATGGGCTATCATAAGTTGGGTTCCATGGGAGCCCTTGGGTTACAGGAACCAAAATTGCTTATGCAGCCCTTAAGATAATGCTATATAAGATAATGCTATAATGCTATTTTATGGGCTATCATAAGTTGGGTTCCATGGGAGCCCAGGGGTTACAGGAACCAAAATTACTTAAGCAGCCCTTAAGATAATGCTATAAGGAAGCTAATGGCCAAATATGATTGTGCTAGGGTAAGAATTGTAAGAGATATAGACTTGTAAACACAGCTTACACGCAAAATTTGATGTGAAATGGGACACATTTTATGGGCTATCATAAGTTGGGTTCCATGGGAGCCCTTGGGTTACAGGAACCAAAATTGCTTATGCAGCCCTTAAGATAATGCTATAAGGAAGCCCATGGTCAAATTTGGTTGTGCTAGGATAAGAAATGTAAGAGATATAGACTTGTAAACACAGCTTACACGCAAACCTTGATGTGGGACGCCAACGCCGACCCGGGGTGATTACATAAGCTCTCTTATTCTTCGAATAGTCGAGCTAAAAAGTGAAGTGTTTTATTTCAAAATCAGTAAACCAAATATATACACAGTTCTACTGTTTAATTCTTATTAGAGGAAAGAAAATGCAACAGACATGATCAGATCTTATAACAGGTATTTTCATTTCAAATTTTGCGGAGAATGTGACTAAACATATAGAAATATATCGATGTTATTCTGATATACACATGCACATACAAGCACATAATCACCCTACTGGCATTACTTTTTTGAATGACATGGAATTAACACAATTGTAAATTTGGAATTTGTGCTCATTATTACAGTGAATATCAAGTTTGACTCTATTAAACACTGTCTTCAAGTAAATAATACCACAGAACAATGTAAACAAGGTAAACAATACATCAATCACCTACGTAAATCAAGCCAGCTATTATCGAAGACAGGATATTAAAGCTATAAATTATTAGCCAATGACTCAATACAAGAAACACATCACTGATCATCGATTTAACACGCCTCCGTGAAACGAAAATTTATGAAAACTTATTCTTACTACTTCAAATATAAATTGATTATGTTAAACAAATACCACAGGCCAGAGATATTGAAGTGCTCAGGATTGAAACAACTCAATTATAAGAAAACTTTTTTTTTTAATACGCTAATTTAAAAGTGAAAATCTTTTGTGACATACAGTACTCCCTAAAAGAAAGCAATATAGATGATTAAGTAGATGTTATTCTTTTTTCTTTTTCAGGTAAACAGCACCTCGGAATTTATCAGATATCCATACATTGTATAAGTTTGCTCAAGCATTTGGGATATATCTGATCAAAGTACAATAAAAGCTTTCACAGTTGATATTTATCATCAGTATGGTAATGTAAGGACAGTGGTATATCATACACAAGTGACAGAATGTCAACAACTCTCCAGACAATTAAAACTCAAACTTTTTTAACTGAAGAGCTGATAATCTCTAATATAAAAGTGTTTGACATCCACTACATGGTTTTAGGGAAAACTTAGATGTTCACTGGAATCTACTTAAAACTCTGTCAGTATATACAGAACTGAAGACAGCCAATATACAACACAAACTTCAATTGTCCATAAGTGTTTGATCTACACCTCTTGACTTCAGAGAAGACAAATATATATATATACATTTATAAATTTTCACTAAACTGGGTGTCATTTGAAAATGTTCATACTATTTATTTCATTATTCAAAACATTGTGTTTTAAGTATACTTGATCTTCTACTTAAAATAAATCAGTGCTCACACTGGCCATTTTAAATTAATAGCCACACATTTTTTAGTGAAGAAAATAATAGCCAACTTTAATGCGTAAGAAAAAATTGGTCAGTCGTAAGAGCCAAATTTTCAATCAGATTTTATTAGACTATCAGGGCCTCCTCTGGCTATATTTTTCTTTTTTTCACCACTTTCTCCAAGTGAAAGAAGTAGGAGCCTAGCCTAGAATTTAAAATTTAAAAGTAGGATTCCAGGAACTCCTTACACATTGATAAAACAAAGAATGATGGATTAAATAATGAATAGAAATATACTTTATGTATCTGTCATCTATATATCATTTTACTTTCCACCAACATGTTTTTGTAAATGACAGCTTTTCTCATTCGATTATGTTAAAAAAAAAAAATCAAAAAAAAAATCCGAAATTATGTACTATGACACCGCACTTTTACGGCCCGAAAATTGCAGAACATTTAATCGAAATACCATCAATTACGAACTTTTTTCATGCATTAATGTGTTTTGAATGCAAAAAATGGTCTTTCTTATCAAAGGGGAAAGAAAACACAACCCTTATAGTAGGATAATGTAGTTGTATGTCATTAATTGTCGATCTCAAAGTTGTGACAAATTGAAACTGCCGACACGAAGCCAGGCACAATATTCAAACTTCTTATTGTTTCAATGTTTTAATTACTTTATTGCAAGTGTTTTCACAGTTCACAATACACATGGGAGTTTGCTACCTATCGGGATCATAATGGAATAGCTATTAATGCAGATGAAAGTAGCGACTATGTTCACTAGCGTGCACAAATTAATTTCATCTCTTCGTAGTTTGTGTACAGAAAAACAAACAGGAAACTGTACCTACTGTTGGATGCGTAACGGATTGTCTGATTGGTCAATCGCCCGAAAGATAACAAATAACGGCATATCTGATTGGCTATTCGGTCCATTAATCACATGATGTTTGCGTGTGTCAACAATGCCGATTATCCAACAACGAAGTGCCAATTAAGGGAATTAACAACTTTTACAAGCGATAATTGATATTAAAGCGCGTGTCGACATCACAGGGGGTGTGAACGGATTATGTAATGTTTATTGCGGTCATTTATTACTTGGGGTGTCAAACAGACCATTATACGAAAAATGTATATAAAAAAAAATAATAATAATAATTAAAATAAAATAATCGCCATTTCTTGTCGACATTTCTTTAAAATAATCGACAGTATTATAAAATAATCGCAAATGGCAACCATGGCGTATGGTAGCGTGAGCACTGATAAATGCCCCAAATATTGATCCCTTAGTTATACACACTCCCATAGCTACACATACGTTATGCAGTTATCCATGCACACTCCCTTAGCTATGCCTATGCTTATTTTGCTACCATAGTTATGCATACACTTTGTTTTCTACCATAGTAATGCATACACTTTGTTTGCTACCATAGTAATGCATACACTTTGTTTGCTACCATAGTTATGCATACACTTTGTTTGCTACCATAGTAATGCATACACTTTGTTTGCTACCATAGTTATGCATACACTTTGTTTGCTACCATAGTAATGCATACACTTTGTTTGCTACCATAGTAATGCATACACTTTGTTTGCTACCATAGTAATGCATACACTTTGTTTGCTACCATAGTTATGCATACACTTTGTTTGCTACCATAGTAATGCATACACTTTGTTTGCTACCATAGTAATGCATACACTTTGTTTGCTACCATAGTTATGCATACACTTTGTTTGCTACCATAGTTATGCATACACTTTGTTTGCTACCATAGTTATGCATACACGTTGTTTGCTACCATAGTTATGCATACACGTTGTTTGCTACCATAGTTATGCATACACTTTGTTTGCTACTATAGTTATGCATACACTTTGTTTGCTACCATAGTTATGCATACACTTTGTTTGCTACCATAGTAATGCATACACTTTGTTTGCTACCATAGTTATGCATACACTTTGTTTGCTACCATAGTTATGCATACACTTTGTTTGCTACCATAGTAATGCATACACTTTGTTTGCTACCATAGTAATGCATACACTTTGTTTGCTACCATAGTTATGCATACACTTTATTTGCTACCTTAGATATGCATGCATTTTGTATTCTCCTAGTTATGCATGCAATTTGTGCTACCATAGTTATGCAGGCACTTTGTTGACTACCTTAGATATGCATGCATGTTATGCATGCAATGTGCGCTTCCTTAGTTAAGCATGCACTTTGTGCTCCTTTTAGTGTACCTTAGCTATTCATGCATTCATTTATTTTTTTGGTAATTATGTCTCAAATGAAACATTATGATGATGGCTGCACACCCAGGGGCCCTCAGGGGGTCAAAAGGTCAAATACACTAAAAATTCAACTAAACTTGTCATTTTTCCATATTTTTGCACATAACATGGTGTATGTAATTTGCCTATAAACATGATGAAAGATTAAACAACATATCAAATGATTTTATTATTTTGGTGGGGGGAGGGGGGTGGGTCTCAAATGAAACATCATGATGATGATGGTGGTGGGGGTATGACTTCAGCATATGATGACGGGGTGTAGTGTAATAGCAACATTATGTTTTCAATAACACTGTCATTTTTCCATATTTGTGCACATAACTTGGTGTATGTAATCATCTATGAAAGATAAACAACATATGAAACTATTTTATTATTTCGATATGATGATGGCTCTGCACCCAGGGCCGTAATGTGTGTGTGGTGGCCTGTGTGAAGAAAACGTGCGTATTTGCGATGGCGCACCATCAAATTCGTTCTAGTTCCCAGTTTTTATCAAAGTGTACAATAATCTTTGAAACACTAAATGGGTGAACTATGACAAGTTAACAAAAAGTATGTTTAATACAAGTCATGCATCAAAATGTACACTCATTGTAGAGTGAACATAGAACATGTATAGCTTAATAAAGAGTTATTAAAACAAAGTAGTACCAAAGTGTACCATTTTCTCATCAACACTGTAGGTTCGATCCCTCAGAGGCCTAGGAATCTTTATGTGAGGAAGCTATCCAGCTGGCTTGCGGAACGTCGGTGGTTCTACCCAGGTGCCCGCCCGTGCACGAAAATTGCCCGGAGGGGCACCTGGGTTCTTCCTCCACCAATGGAAGCTGGAAAGTCGCCATATGACCTTAGCTGTTGGTGCGACTATAAAATCCAATTCAATTCAATTCAATTCATCAACACTGGTATGCAGACACTCTCACTTCATACATTCTGGCAATCTGGACAGCATTTATCTACACTGATGGGATTTCAACATTGTGGCATTGATTGATTCTTTGATCTATCTGGCGTTCATTATCATATTCACCCCAGTTTTGATCACGATTTAGCACAAACATAAACATATTGAAGGTAGTCTGTGTACTTAGGCTGTAATAAATTATATCAACTTTAAAACGTTCAAGACAGAATAGCCAATTAAAGAATTAGTAGAATCTGTTTAATGCCTGAATTCCAAACTCACCAGCTAGATTTGTGGTAGTTTGAATTATGCACTGAAAGTTGTAAATTGTTTTTTTGTTGTTTTTTTTCGATCACCACTTGGGTGACCCGTTTATTCTCCCCGTAAATAGGTGTGTGATGGGTCGGGGAGGACCATCCCACCGCACACCTTACAAATATAATGATATATCTTAATAATTCATGAAGATTCATATGAGCACAAAGTACAAGCATATTATCATTATTAATTAAAATGTAAACAAATAGTTATACTACATGTTGCAATAGATGCAGTCAATATTTTTATTATTAAGGGGAAGTATTTTAGCATGTTAAACAATAGAGAAAAAAATAGTGAAGATCTAAGTTTTCTTATTCTGTATGTTAACCCCCATGCAGCCCCTCACAACAGGAAACATATGAGCATTGATTAAAATTATATCAACTTTAAAAGTGATGCGGTCTTGGTTCAGCTAAATTGGCCTATCTAAACACTTTTTATTCAGATATTATTACCTTTTATCCCATTATTCGGTGAATATTTCATACAGTGAATTACAAAATTTTACAAAAACTCATTTTGTAATAAGTTTATTTTAGGAAGGTTCGAAAATATCTTTGTATTTTTGCCAGTTTTGGTAGAAAGGTTCTAGATTGTTGTTCATAATGGCCATTTCTTTAAGTTTTTTTTCATTAAATGCATTTTGTAAGGAATTTTATCGGAAAATCCATTAGTGTCATTATCTTAGTCGACGCTGACAGTTTTAACGTCATGACGTCATCCAAAATGGCCGCCAATGACGTCATTTAAAAAATCTTGTAATCGCTATATCTCCTGCATTTTATTATCGGATTTTGAGATAACTTTCACAGCCTGTATGGAATACGGTTGAGTTGTGCAAGAATGTCTAAATTTGTCATGACGTCATCAAAGATGGCCGCCAGTGACGTCATGATGAAAATCGTGTTATCGCTATATCTCAAAGATGTATGGTCGGATTTGAATGAAACTTTCAAATAATATGAATTTTAGGCACTGCCTAAGACCGAGCAGAGCTCTTAAAATTAATACTTACATGATATATCGGATCGCATGTAAAATTTAACTTGTAAACCAAATATTTTACTCTTAATAATTATTCTATATTGTTGTGATAAAATACTAACCTATCTTATGTTTCTTGTCAATCAACATATCAGTAAATTAATTGACTATTCATAATTTCGATCATCAAAATCAGCTGACCAAGCAATGGCCTAGGCATTTGACCAATGGCCTAGGCATTTGACACACCTCTAAATTGTGGTAGGTGGTAAATTCAAACTTTATTACATTGCTACCGAAAAAGGATAAAGAATTAACCAAGTTAGAAAATTGGCGACCGATAACGTTACTAAATATAGATTATAAAATTGCAACAAAGTCAATAGCAAATCGTATTAAAAATGTTATTCCGTCTATTATAAGTTCAGCTCAAACAGGGTTCATACAAGGAAGGTATATCGGAGAAAATATTAGAATGCTTTTTGATGTACTAGAATTTTTAAACGATAATGATAATGCAGGCATTTTATTTTTTGCAGATTTTGAAAAAGCATTCGATAGTTTAAATCATGATTTTATTTTTAAGTGC
This sequence comes from Cyrtodaria siliqua, assembly GCA_037043455.1. Taxonomy (NCBI): domain Eukaryota; kingdom Metazoa; phylum Mollusca; class Bivalvia; order Adapedonta; family Hiatellidae; genus Cyrtodaria; species Cyrtodaria siliqua. The sequence continues at coordinate 61,380 of JAWPHD010012180.1, forward strand.
TTAGAGTATTTTAACTTCGGAGAATCTCTAGTAGGCTGGATAAGATTATTCTATAATAATATACAAAGTTGTGTTTCAAATAATGGTCACATGTCAGAAGGATTTACAGTACAACAGGGGGTAAGACAAGGATGCCCATTATCTCCAATTTTATTTATTATAGCTATTGAAATATTGTCTATTGCAGTCGCCCAAGATGAAACTATTAATGGTATAAGAATTACAAACCAAGAACTTAAACAGACATTATTTGCTGATGACGCTACTTTTATCACAGACGGGTCACGTAGATCTTTTGAAAATTTAATTAACGTTATAGAAGACTTTCGAGGAATTTCAGGTTTAAAACTTAATACAAAAAAGTCAACTGTTCTGCGCGCAGGGTCTTTAGCTAAAAGTAATATCGAATTTTGTAAGAGTAAAAAGTTCACATGGACATCAGACAAAGCAACTACTTTAGGGATGGTTTTTACAAATAATAAAGGGAAAATGCATGAATATAACCTAGACCCAAAAATAAAAGATTTTTATACGTGTCTTAATAGTTGGCGAAAGTACAATTTATCACTATTGGGAAAAATCACAGTCATAAAAACGTTTGCTCTACCTAAACTCATATATCCACTATCAGTTCTTGAAAACCCACAAAAAGATATCATGAAAAAAATAACTCAAGCTACTTTCAGTTTTCTTTGGGACGATAAACCAGATAAGATAAATAGAGAAACCATTATACAAGATTATGAAAATGGAGGGCTTAAAATGATTAATATAGAGTTTTATCTTAATTCTTTAAAATGCAGTTGGATTAAGAGAATTTTAGATGATAGTAATAAAGGAAATTGGAAAGAACTATATGTAAATGAAATAAATAAATTAGGAGGAAAACTGCTTTTTGAAGGTAATTTAAATACTACAGATGTAAAACGTTTAAAAATAAGGGGAACGTTTCTTACAGAAATAATAGAAAGTTGGGCATATGTGAATTTTAGGCAGACTACAGACAACATTTCCAAAGAGATAATATGGAACAATTCAGCAATTAAAATCAATGGCAAACCAACATATTTAAAAACATGGGAAAATCGAGGGATAAAATATATTGAACAGTTATACGATTATACAAATAAAAGATTTTTCACATTTCCTGAATTCAAACAAATTTATGATATTAGCGAAGAAGAGTTTTTAAAATACCATTCACTTATTACAAGTATACCACCTGACTGGAAAGAAAAACTCAAGACAGAAGCAATAAACAACATGGAAAACATACATCAATCTTTAATAAACAAAGTTCTTGAAGGAAATAAGGTTAATGGATTAATATATAAATTACTAATAGAAAACAAATGTCAAAAAAGAATTAAAAAACCGCAGAGTAAATGGGAAGAAATATTTGAAAATTTAGAGTGGAAACAAATTTATTTAATACCTTTTCGATGTACTATAGATACGAAATTAAGAGCATTTCAGTATAAATATCTTACTCGAATTTTACCTTCCAATAAACTACTACACAAATGCAAGCTAGTGAATTCAAGTCTTTGTGACTTTTGCAACATGCATGTGGAAACGATTACACATCTCTTTTGGGAATGTCATATAAGCCAGATATTTTGGTCACAATTACAACAAATTCTACAAAGCAAAGGGTTTCAAATTACTTTTGATTTAAAGACTGTATCATTTGGTTTAATATGTAAAAACAACAGAAACGCTAGTATTTTGAACTTTATTATTATTATTTCAAAATACTTTCTATACAGAAACAAGTATTATAAAACCATCCCTGATATTGATTGCTTTATGAGATATTTGCATTATAGGAAAGATATTGAGGAAATTATTGCATTTTCTAAGAACAAACTTGAACAACACAATGCCAAATGGAACTTTGTTGACATTTGAGAAATGAAATAGAGATAGAAGGTTAATTAGTAACGATCACTTTCCATAGATATACCTCTTACTATACTCATACTATACTCTTCTTTTTTACTATCTTTCTATCATCTACCTTTTTCTCCCTATATATTTCTATTAAAACTAAACGTTTTCTTTTCAATACATTATATTGTAATTTATTGTTGAATATAATTTCATAATTATAGCTTTTGTACATTATTGTATTGAAAAGAAATAAAATGTTAAAAACAAAAAAATTCAAACTCGATATTTATCATAGTTTGTTTGTTTGTATGGTGCTTTACGTCATTTTCAACACATGTAAGGTTATATACTAGTATGACGGTCGATTTTTTTTGTGTTGGAGGCATCCACACACTTTTCATGGGTAGAACTAGTACTGTAAACCTCCCGTCATCCGTAAGAATCGACACTTCCTCACTTACAAATCGAGCTCCCAGTGGAATTCGAAGCCGCAGCGATGAGAGGTGAAGGTTTAGAATGCAACGTCGTTAACCACGGAGACGCTTCGTCTTTATCATAGATGTTCAACCAAGTTTATTGTAAAAGTTAAGGTATTTACGGTGTGATTTTTTTTAAAACTAAATTTTGAAAATTATCTTATTTTTACTCTTTCAACTCAAGAGGCACCTTTCCTGGGTTTAAATTGTTTTCCAGAGAGAATTATTTTGTATCAGACATATCTTTTTGGCAGCTACTACAAACAGTGTCATTGAACATTTTCAATTCAGTTCTTCTTTCTAGACACATTTCGCATTAAGAAAAAATGTACGACATCTGTTCTATTTCAAAGGCAAGTATAGCATCCATAGCAAGGTTGAATTTTTCATCTTTCTGTAATGGTGCAGCTTCTGGTATGTCATTTATTTGATATGTTTTGATAATATACCTTTTTCCCCGTTTATTTCTCATTTCCCTTTTCTTTGATTCTGACTGTGTTTCGTTTTCAAGAGGTTTTGATTCCTAGTTTCCTACATAAAGATTGGATGTCATTGGTCATATTAGAGTTGGAATTTGAGTCCTTATTTGGTTCAGTATATGGTGTACTAATATAATTTTCTGAATTATGTTTGCTCTTGTTGCCATGCGTGTTTTCGGTGGGTGATATTCGCTTTTTACTTTTACTACTTTCAGCGTCATTAAAACTTGAAACTGTTTATTGTTCAAAAGCAAGTCAATGGCTGTACAATTGTATAACAATTCTCCTTCATTGGTTGAAAAAGAATACATTTGATATTGCTCTGCACCAAACTCATGTTACATTGATGTTGTAGCCTAAAATGGTAGACACAGTTTCAATCTCATAAGCTGTGGCCCACCCTTGACCATTTATCATTTCCCTCTCGTATTAAAGTTTGGTCATGTCAGGACTGTGGTAAATTTGGACTAACTCCTCCATGCCAACCTTGTTATCAACAATATTATAAAAGTATTGCCTTTTAGTGAGGTCAATATGTGTATATATTACATATTTGTCTGTGATTTGTATAGGAAATACTGAGAATAGAAAAGCTATATCTACTCGTTTGCTCTACTTGGAAATATCTCCCTGGTGTAAAAAGGCACTAATCATTAGAAATATTAATAAAATCATTTTAAATTATGTAATATATAGTTTAATAACCAGTGTTTTTGAGATACTGAAAATATCTCCCTCGGTAGAGAAATGGCCCCTATATAAGAACTCATGCTCCGCACTCGTTCTTATATCGGGGCCATTTCTCTACCTCGGGAGATATTTCCCGTATCTCAAAAACACTGGTTATTAAACTCTATTTATCGACCTGATATCACTTTTCTCAGGTCGATAAATACAACACATATCGACCGAACCTAAAAGGCAACAATTATTTTATTATTAAATCAAATTATTCATTGAATTTTGAATTTTGAATTATGAAATTTTGAAAATTTGGAATTTTTGGAATTTTTGGAATTTTAAAATTTTGAATTTTAAATTTTTTGAAACTTTGAAATTTTGAATTAGTTTAATTTTGACAACCAATAACAAATAATAAAACAACTTCTAATGATAAGCATTCTTTTAATGAATATCGCTTCATTCGTAACTACTTGTGACGGGATTAGCCGAACTAGTACGAATACTCCAAACTGCGAAAAAAGACAACCGTCCAAGTGAAACAGACTGATCCCCTGATGATTTGAGGAAAAAATCCGAAATTGCCGAACACAATTTCATCAATGGCGGCGCTTCCGGTGCGACACAGTTTTTTTGCCCAGCCACGTACGATTTCAACATTTGCACAAGTGTTACCATTAGCCGATCATCGTCTAGTTATGCAAGAATGTAAAAACGTGTCTCTATGTAATAACGTCTTGACGTCAGTGACGTCATAATGTTATGAAAACCCGTTTTTTTCACTGATTACATTTTTGAAGTTGTTTTACTGTATAATCCATCAATGTCATTGTCTCAGTCGACGCTGACAGTTTTAACGTCATGACATCATCCAAAATGGCCGCCAATGACGTCATTTAAGAAATCTTGTAATCGCTATATCTCCTTCATTTATCATCGGAGTTTGATAAAACTTTCACAGTTTGTAGATATTTAAGTCCAGTTGTGCTATAATGTGGAATGATGTCATGTCGTCATCAAAGATGGCCGCCAGTGACGTCATAAATGAACTCTTTTTTTGTCTATATCTTCTCTATTTATTATCGGATTTGAATAAAACTTTCACAGATTGTACAGTTCAGGGTTCGGTTGTGCAAGAACGTCATATGGTATCCCGACGTCATGACGTCAGTGACGTCAACATATTCAGAAATTCTTTTTTTTCACTGATTGCATGTTCGAGGTTATTATCGTGATAAATCAACCAGTGTCTACATCTTCTAAAACTCTGACAGGTGTGACGTCATGACAGGAAAGCCCGTTTGATCAGGTCTCTGATCAAATTATTATTATTATTATTCCTTCTTCTTCTGTCAGCCACTTCTCATAGTATGACTGGTCACACGGTGTCTAAATTTTACACAACAATAAAGCTCAGGCCGGAATAGTGTCCCCAAACTTTTGGGGTCATGACGTCATCCAAGATGGCCGCCAATGTCGTTTGTAGTCAAATCTTGTTATCACTGTATCTCATGCATTTAAGATGGGATTTGAATGAAACTTTCACAGATTGTAGAGTTTAGGGTCTAGTTGTGCAAGAACGTCAAAACATGCCCTTTATGTTACGTCTTGACGTCAATGACGTCACAATGTTTTGAAAAATCCGCTTTTTTCCATTAATTGCATTTTTTAAGAATTTTTTCCGGAAAATCTATCAGTGTCATCATTTTAGTCGACGCTGACAGTTTTAACGTCATGACGTCATCCAAAATGGCCGCCAATGACGTCATTTAAGAAATATTGTAATCGCTATATCTCCTGCATTTCTGATCGGATGTTGATGCAACTTTCACAGCCTGTAGGGAATTAGGTTAAGTTATGCAAGACTGTAGAAAATTGTCATGACGTCATCAAAGATGGCCGCCAGTGACGTCATGATGAAAATCTTGTTATCGCTAGATCTCAAAGACGTATTGTCGGATTTGAATGAAACTTTCAATTATTGTAGAGTTCAGGGTCTAGTTGTGCAAGAATGTAAAAACGTGTCTCTATGTAATAACATCTTGACGTCATTGACGTCATAATGTTATGAAAACCCGTTTTTTTCACTGATTACATTTTTGAAGTTGTTTTACTGTATAATCCATCAATGTCATTGTCTCAGTCGACGCTGACAGTTTTAACGTCATGACGTCATCCAAAATGGCCGCCAATGACATCATTTAAGAAATCTTGTAATCGCTATATCTCCTTCATTTATCATCGGAATTTGATAAAACTTTCAAAGTTTGTAGATATCAAAGTCCAGTTGTGCTATAATGTAGAATGTTGTCATGTCGTCATCAAAGATGGCCGCCAGTGACGTCATAAATGAACTCTTGTTTTGTCTATATCTTCTCTATCTATTATCGGATTTGAATAAAACTTTCACAGATTGTAGAGTTCAGGGTCCCGTTGTGAAAGAACGTCATACGGTATCCGGACGTCATGACGTCAGTGACGTCAAAATATTCAGAAATACTTTTTTTTCACTGATTGCATATTCGAAGTTATTTTCTTGATAAATCAATCAGTGTCTTCATCTTCGACAACTCTGACAGTTGTGACGTCATGACAGGAAAGCCCGTTTGATCAGGTCTCTGATCAAAATCTAGTTATTATTCTTTTCTTCTTCTTCTTCTTCTGTCAGCCACTTTTCATAGTAATACTGGTCGCAGGGCCTTACAATTTTACACAATGGTAGAGCTCAGTCTGGAATAGTGTCCCGAAGCTTTTCGGGTCATGACGTCATTCAAGATGGCCGCCAGTGACGTCATCAGACAAATCTTGTTATCGCTAGATCTCAGACATATATAGTCGGATTTAAATGAAACTTTCACAGATTGTAAGGTTCAGGGTCTAGTTGTGCAAGAACGTGAAAACGTATATCTATATAATAACATCTTGACGTCAGTGACGTCACAATGTTATTAAAAATCCGTTTTCTTCACTGATTGCATTTTTGAAGTTGTTTTGCTGTAAAATTCATTAGTATCATTGTTTCAGTCGACGCTGACAGTTTTAACGTCATGACATCATCCAAAATGGCCGCCAAAGACGTCATTTAAGAAATCTTGTAATCGCTATATCTCCTTCATTTATTATTGGATTTTGATGCAACTTTCACAGCCTATAGGGAATTAGGTTGAGTTGTGCAGGAATGTCGAAAATTATCATGACTTCATCCAAGATGGCCGCCAGTGACATCATGATACAAATTTTGTTAGCACTAGATCTCAAACATTTATAGTCGGATTTGAATGAAACTTTCACAGATTGTAAGGTTCAGGGTCTAGTTGTGCAAGAACGTGAAAACGTATATCTATATAATAACGTCTTGACGTCAGTGACGTCACAATGTTATTAAAAATCCGTTTTCTTCACTGATTGCATTTTTGAAGTTGTTTTGCTGTAAAATTCATTAGTATCATTGTTTCAGTCGACGCTGACAGTTTTAACGTCATGACATCATCCAAAATGGCCGCCAAAGACGTCATTTACGAAATCTTGTAATCGCTATATCTCCTTCATTTATTATTGGATTTTGATGCAACTTTCACAGCCTATACAGTGTTTTATCTACAATTGGCTACATGCGAGTCATTTGACACACTCAGGCAAATAACAATGCGTCAAAATCCAAACTTATGCGTCACACTGAAACTGGTGATCAATTCTCAACAATTTAAAAAAAAATATTATGTTCATTTTTTATTGTTTTAATTAAACAAATTACCTTTCAAAGTATTTTATGTAGCCAATTGAAGATAAAACACTAGACTAACTAAGTCTTATTTTATTTTCATCCAAAAAAAACACGAGTTTTTCAGTTTGGCCTCTGTGCACACAAGTAAAACGAGCTAAAATTATTGCTTGAAAAACAATGAGCCAAAATTAATGCATGAAAAACATTAGGCTAAAGTTATTGCATGAGAAACAATGAGCTAAAATTATTGCTTGTGAATTTCTAACGACTACACCGTTAAGATTATAGAACGCAATCTATGGAAATAAGTGTTGACCGTGCACGCATGGCAGAACATAAATCCTCCAAATTTAATTCATCGCATTCTTTTTCAAAACGTAGCCAGCTGTACGTTCTCAACCATTGCGGGACGAAATTACGTTTTATCTTGCGGGTTACCATTACCTCGTCCTTTGCTGATTGGGACTCGACATTATTGTTGTTGTCATCATTGAAGGTTGGAGGCAAACGCGGTCCATTAACTGTAATTTTGTTTTGTTTTGAATCTGCTTTTGCTTTTTTGATATTTTGCGTAGAACGCCAACATCATCTCGGAACAACTCATTTGATTGGACATTCATACAATTCAGCCAATGAAAATCGTTGTTAGGCGACAAGTGCGCGTAAATTACACTTATATCATGAAAATCGCTTATGACTTAAGTTTATTTTACGGCTCCTTTTTCGGCTGCGTCAATGTACGTTTCGGCAACAATATTTGTGCGTCAAATCGGAAAATACTGCGTATTTGACGCATGACGCAGGGGTAGATAAAACACTGACTATAGGGAATTAGGTTGAGTTGTGCAGGAATGTCGAAAATTATCATGACGTCATCCAAGATGGCCGCCAGTGACATCATGATACAAATTTTGTTGGCACTAGATCTCAAACATTTATAGTCGGATTTGAATGAAACTTTCACAGATTGTAGGGTTCAGGGTCTAGTTGTGCTTAAATATAAAAACGTGTCTCTATGTAATAACCTCTTGACGTCACAATGTTACGAAAAGTCCATTTTTTTCAATGATTGTATTTTTCATGTTTTTTTACTGTAACATCCATCAGTGTCATTGTTTCAATCGACTCTGACAGTTTTAACGTCATGACGTTATCCAAAATGGCCGCCAATGACGTCATTTAAGAAATCTTTTAATCGCTATATCTCCTGCATTTATTATCGGATTTTGATGCAACTTACACAGCCTGCAGGGAATTAGGTTGAGTTGTGGATGAATGTCAAAAATGGTAATGACGTCATCAAAGATGGACGCCAGGGACGTCATGATAAAAATCTTGGAAGTGCTAGATCTCAAACATTTATAGTTGGATTTGAATGAAACTTTCACAGCTTGTAGGGTTCAGGGTCTAGTTATGCAAAAAGATCAAAACGTGTCTCTATGTTATAACGTCTTGACGTAAGTGACGTTACAATGTTATTAAAATCCGTTTTCTTTACTGATTGCATTTTTTAAGTTGTTTTACTGCAAAATCAATCATTGTCATTGTTTCAGTCAACGTTAGTAGTTTTAATGTTATGACGTCACCCAAAATGGCCGCCAATGACGTCATTATAGAAAATTGTAATCGCTATATCTCCTTCATTTATGATCGGATCTTGATAAAACTTTCACAGGAACTCTACATTCAACGTCTGGATGTGCAATAACGTCGAAGTTTGTTATGTCGTCATCAAAGATGGCCACCAGTGACGTCATAAAGGAAATCTTGTTAAGACTATATCTTCTCTATTTATGATCGGATTTAAACAAAACTTTCACAGATTGTAGAGTACGGGATCTGGTTGTGCTCAGATGCCATACGGTATCCGACGTCATGACGTCAGTGACGTCAAAATATTCAGAAAATCGATTTGTTTACTGGTCGCATTTTCGAAGTTATTTTCTTGATATATCAATCAGTTTCATCAACTTAGACAACTCTGACAGTTGTGACGTCATGACGCCATTAAAATCAAGAAAGCCCGTTTGATCAGGTTCTGATCAAAATCTAGTTCTAAGTTGAAACCACTGTAATGTAGAACTAGAGGTTGATTTGAAAGGTGCCATATAAATTTCCTTCCATGTTTCTTGCAAGTTGTAAATTGTTAGTTGAGTGATGGTTTATGTAATTTTCAGCAAATTTTATGTTATATATGATGGTTAATTTTTTAGTGGTGGTGGTAGATCACCAACTTTTTCTGGGCAGAACCAGTACTGTATACCTCCAGCCATGCGTAAGAATTGACACTTTTAAAAACCCTGGCTCATGGGTCTTAATCATTATTTCACAATGAATTTCTTGCCATTACAAAGGCCACAAAATTGTGTAACACACATGCCATTGTTTAATACATAGAACAGTCGCAAACACAGCATTGAGTAACACACAGACAAGTTGCACACACAACATTGTGTAACACACAGAAAAGTCGCACACACAGCATTGTGTAACACAAACAATAGTTGCACACACAACATTGTGTAACACACAGACAAGTTGCACACACAGCATTGTGTAACACACAGACAAGTTGCACACACAGCATTGAGTAACACACAGACAAGTTGCACACACAACATTGTGTAACACACAGAACAGTTGCACACACAACAGTGTGTAATACACAGAATAGTTGCACACTCAACATTGTGTAATACATAGACAAGTTACACACACAATAGTGTGCAACACACAGAACAGTTGTAAACACAGCATTGTGTAACACACAGAACAGTTGCATACACAACATTGTGTAACACACATAACAGTTGTACACACAACATTGTGTAACACACATAACAGTTGCACACACAACACTGACATTGTGTAACACACATAATAGTTGCACACTCAACATTGTGTAATACACAGAATAGTTGCACACACAACATTGTGTAACACACAGAATAGTTGCACATACAACATTGTGTAACTACAGAATAGTTGCACACACAACACTGTGTAACACACACAACATTGTGTAACACACACAACAGTTGCACACACAACATTGTGTAACACACAGACAAGTTGCACACACAACATTGTGTAACACACACATTGCGTAATACACAGAATAGTTGCACATACAATATTGTGTAGCCAGGGCTCTGGTAATATGGTTGCCCAAAGCCCCGGGCAAGTGGATTTTGGGTACGGGCAGGTGACCTTCGCAAATCTGGCTGTAAGTCACTTGCTTTTATTGTAAAGTGTACGATAACAGAGTAGGAATAAACCACCCATCGCTTTCGCCACAAGCAATTATTGATAAGTGTCATAAAACTGACCTGTGTTGTTTGCTGTTGTTTAATCACATCCCACCTGACAGTTAATCTGATTAGCCAAGGAAAGTTTCAAAAATGACCATGTATGGTCTGTGTAATATACATGTATGGTCTGTGTAATAGACATGTATGGTCTGTGTAATAGACATGTATGGTCTGTCTGTGTAAAATACATGTATGGTCTGTGTAATATACATGTATGGTCTGTGTAATATACATGTATGGTCTGTGTAATAGACATGTATGGTATGTCTGTGTAAAATACATGTATGGTCTGTGTAATATACATGTATGGTCTGTGTAATATACATGAATGGTCTGTGTAATAGACATGTATGGTCTGTCTGTGTAAAATACATGTATGGTCTGTCTGTGTAAAATACATGTATGGTCTGTGTAATATACATTATGGTCTGTGTAATATACATGTATGGTCTGTGTAATAGACATGTATGGTCTGTCTGTGTAAAATACATGTATGGTCTGTGTAATATACATGTATGGTCTGTGTAATATACATGTATGGTCTGTGTAATAGACATGTATGGTCTGTGTAATAGACATGTATGGTCTGTCTGTGTAAAATACATGTATGGTCTGTGTAATATACATGTATGGTCTGTGTAATATAAATGTATGGTCTGTGTAATATACATGTATGGTCTGTCTAATATACAAGTATGGACTGTGAAATATACATGTATGGTCTGTGTAATAAAAAATATAAATGTATGGTCTGTGTAATATACATGTATGTTCTGTGTAATAAACATGAATGGTCTGTGTAATATACATGTATGGTTAAGCTGTCATGGGTAACATGTGTAATATACATGTATGATCTGTGTAATATACATGTATGGTCTGTGTAATATACATGCATGGTCTGTGTAATATACATGTATGGTCTGTGTAATATACATGCATGATAACATGTGTAATATACATGTATGGTCTGTGTAATATACATGTATGGTCTGTGTAATATACATGAATGGTCTGTGTAATATACATGTATGGTCTGTGTAATATACATGCATGATAACATGTGTAATATACATGTATGGTCTGTGTAATAAACATGAATGGTCTGTGTAATATACATGTATGGTTAAGCTGTCATGGGTAACATGTGTAATATACATGTATGATCTGTGTAATATACATGTATGATCTGTGTAATATACATGTATGGTCTGTGTAATATACATGTGTAATATACAGGTATGGTTAAGCTGTCATGGGTAACATGTGTAATATACAGACATGGTTAAGCTGTCATGGGTAAAATGTGTAATATACAGGTAAGGTTAAGCTGTCATGGGTAACCTGTGTAATATACAGACATGGTTAAGCTGTCCTGGGTAACATGTGTAATATACAGGTATGGTTAAGCTGTCATGGGTAACATGTGTAATATACAGGTAAGGTTAAGCTGTCATGGGTAACATGTGTAATATACAGGTAAGGTTAAGCTGTCATGGGTAACCTGTGTAATATACAGACATGGTTAAGCTGTCATGGGTAACATGTGTAATATACAGGTAAGGTTAAGCTGTCATGGGTAACATGTGTAATATACAGGTATGGTTAAGCTGTCATGGGTAACCTGTGTAATATACAGACATGGTTAAGCTGTCATGGGTAACCTGTGTAATATACAGGTATGGTTAAGCTGTCATGGGTAACATGTGTAATATACAGACATGGTTAAGCTGTCATGGGTAACCTGTGTAATATACAGGTAAGGTTAAGCTGTCCTGGGTAACATGTGTAATATACAGGTATGGTTAAGCTGTCATGGGTAACATGTGTAATAAACAGGTAAGGTTAAGCTGTCATGGGTAACATGTGTAATATACAGGTATGGTTAAGCTGTCATGGGTAACATGTGTAATATACAGGTGAGGTTATGCTGTCATGGGTAACCTGTGTAATATACAGGTAAGGTTAAGCTGTCATGGGTAAACTGTGTAATATACAGACATGGTTAAGCTGTCATGGGTAACATGTGTAATATACAGACATGGTTAAGCTGTCATGAGTAACATGTGTAATATACAGGTAAGGTTAAGCTGTCATGGGTAACCTGTGTAATATACAGACATGGTTAAGCTGTCATGGGTAACATGTGTAATATACAGGTAAGGTTAAGCTGTCATGGGTAACCTGTGTAATATACAGACATGGTTAAGCTGTCATGGGTAACATGTGTAATATACAGACATGGTTAAGCTGTCATGGGTAACATGTGTAATATACAGACATGGTTAAGCTGTCATGGGTAACATGTGTAATATACAGACATGGTTAAGCTGTCATGGGTAACCTGTGTAATATACAGGTAAGGTTAAGCTGTCATGGGTAACATGTGTAATATACAGGTAAGGTTAAGCTGTCATGGGTAACCTGTGTAATATACAGACATGGTTAAGCTGTCATGGGTAACCTGTGTAATATACAGGTAAGGTTAAGCTGTCATGGGTAACCTGTGTAATATACATACATGGTTATGCTGTCATGGGTAACATGTGTAATATACAGACATGGTTAAGCTGTCATGGGTAACATGTGTAATATACAGGTAAGGTTAAGCTGTCACGGGTAACCTGTGTAATATACAGACATGGTTAAGCTGTCATGGGTAACATGTGTAATATACAGGTGAGGTTAAGCTGTCTTGGGTAACATGTGTAATATACAGGTATGGTTAAGCTGTCATGGTTAACCTGTGTAATATACAGGTATGGTTAAGCTGTCCTGGGTAACATGTGTAATATACAGGTATGGTTAAGCTGTCCTGGGTAACATGTGTAATATACATGTATGGCTGAGCAGTAACATGTTATGTGCCAGTCATATTTGGCCCAGGAACATTATTATATTGCCCGCCACCACTTAAGAAGAATAATAAACTACACACTTACTGGTGAGTATAAACAATGACTATAGCCCATAACCGTATTTGCGAAAGTAAACATAATAAAACAGAGTTTAAATAAACACTTTAGGTAAACATAATTATTTCAAGCTGAAATGGAAATTATCTCAGCCTAATGGATTACAAATATTGACAGTTTGTATGACCCCCTCTAATCTGCTACTGTACAGTTTGTATGACCCCCTCCAATCTGCTACTGTACAGTTTGTATGACCCCTCCCATCTGCTACTGTACAGTTTGTATGACCCCCTCCAATCTGCTACTGTACAGTTTGTATGACCCCCTCCAATTTGCTACTGTACAGTTTGTATGACCCCCTCCAATCTGCTACTGTACAGTTTGTATGACCCCTCCCATCTGCTACTGTACAGTTTGTATGACCCCCTCCCATCTGCTACTGTACAGTTTGTATAACCCCCTCCAATCTGCTACTGTACAGTTTGAATGACCCCCTCCCATCTGCTACTGTACAGTTTGTATGACCCCCTCCAATATGCTACTGTACAGTTTGTATGACCCCCTCCAATCTGCTACTGTACAATTTGTATGACCCCCTCCAATCCCTCCAATGTGCTACTGTACAGTTTGTATGACCCCTCCAATCTGCTACTGTACAGTTTGTATGACCCCCTCCAATCTGCAACTGTACAGCTTGTATGACCCCCTCCAATCTGCTACTGTACAGTTTGTATGACCCTCTCCAATCTGCTACTGTACAGTTTGTATGACCCCCTCCAATCTGCTACTGTACAGTGTGTATGACCCTCTCCTCTGCTACTGTACAGTGTGTATAACCCCCTCCAATCTGTTACTGTACAGTTTGTATGACCCCCTCCCATCTGCTACTGTACAGTTTGTATGACCCTCTCCTCTGCTACTGTACAGTTTGTATGACCCCCTCCAATCTGCTACTGTACAGTTTGTATGACCCCCTCCAATATGCTACTGTACAGTTTGTATGACCCTCTCCTCTGCTACTGTACAGTTGTAGCACTTCTTCAAGTAACCATTTATTATTAATAATAATAATAATAATAAAAATAATAATAATAATAATAAAATATATTAATAATAATAATAATAATATTAATAATAATAATAATAAAATAATAATAATAATCAACTGAAAAAGGTCAATTACAATGCAATTTAAACAATCTTTTGGCACAAAAATGTTAATGTTATATTCCTATCTGTTTAAATAAAAGAAAACAGACGGAATGTGCAAAACAAGCCTACATGTATACCACAAAAAAAGCTTTTTTAAAATTATATGACTAAATTTAAAGCATATTTCCACACAAAAAAATTAAATATGTTAGTTTGGGTAAATAACAGGTCAAGAGTTTGGCACATATATTTAAAGTTTAAATTGGTATATATGTACGTTCAGATTTATCTCACAGACGGCAAATACAGCCTTCAATTCTTATTTATTTTTAACACATGCTTTTCTGACTTAATCTTAACCAGTTTTGGCAAATTATCCTTGAATGTTAGAGTTTAAAAGAATTTACAAGCTAACATGTACTACTACTTATAACTGGCGAAAATTACCCATGGAATACCACATAGTTTCTAAAAATTGAATTACTGCCTGCGCTCTTCGATGCCACAATGATTTAAATGCAATGCAACCTCAGAGAGCAATGGATGGAACATTTGACAATTTTATTGACCATTCCAGACAAGTCAAGTAAAACAACAAATCAAAATCTTATAGATTTATGTGACGTGAAAAATGGAAAATGAATGGAAATATGCATTGTATTAAAAACATAATCTTTCAGGCCATCCCATTTATTGAAAAACATTGTTTTTAAGCATTAAGGGATTTTTTTAAAAAAAAATATTCAAGAAAATTACGTCAAAAAACGTACTGCCAGTCCCACAAATTAAACCAACCAAAAAGAATCTTTTACAAAACAAACAACAAACAATTATTTGTATATAATTTTTTTTTTATTATTATCAATTTAAACTGAAAACAAGAGGCAAAAGAGGGCCTGTGGATGCTCTACTGGCTAAAGATAAAATTTATGTATAAGGGGCCACAACTCTTTTCAAATTTCAATCAACCGGAATATGTTGATGATATACTCAACTAGGCTTGGTACTGATCATCGCTGAAATCCAGCCAAAAGTTGGGGAGAACTAGTCTGTACAAAGTTAGTGTATTAAAACCTTTAAGGGGTCATAACTCTGTCAAAATTCATTCAACCAGAACACTGCAATGAAAGGTGCAACTAGGCTTGGTACTGATCATCCCAACCAAGATTCGTTGAAATCCTGCAAGCAGTTCAGAAGAGACTAATCCGGACAAAGTTTGTCTATTAAAACATTTAAAGGGCCATAACTCTGCCAAAAATCATTCAACCGGAATATGGCGCTGATATGCACAACTATGCTTGATACTGATCATCCTTGTCAAGTTTCGATGAAATCCAATGAAATCCAGTCATGGGTTGAGAACTAGCCCGGAAAATGTTTGTGTATCAAAAACATTTAAAGGGCCATAAACCGGAATGCGACGATGATATGCACAACTAGGCTTGGTGCTGATCATCCCTGTAAAGTTTCGTTAAATCTGGTGAGGGGTTCAGGAGAACTAGTCCAGACAAAGTTTGTGTATTAAAACGTTTAAAGGACCACAACTCTGCCAAAAATCATTCAACCGAAACACAGCGATGATTTGCCCATCTACACTTGGAACTGATCATCCCTAAAAAGTGTTGTTTAAATCCGGCCAGGGATGTTCAGGAGAACTAGTCAGGACAAAGTTTGTGTATTTAAAACCTTTAAAGGGACATAACTACACCAAAATCATTCATCCGGAACACGGTGACGATATGTACAACTAGGCTTGGTACTGATCATCCATGAAAAGTTTCACTGAAATCCGGCCAAATGAGGGCCCTTT
>JAWPHD010012181.1:0-77814 GCA_037043455.1 Cyrtodaria siliqua
GTAATTGTTTTTCACAACTTTGATATTTTGATGATTTTATACAAAATTTCTACAAATATGACAATAAAATAGAATAGCCAGATAATATTTACGAAACTGAAAATATAAGAATGGTTATCGGGTTTTACTTTTTAATTCCAAGTATCACTTTGTGTTTGAAATTATCAGAGTTTCGTGATAGGCCACACACAATATTTCATTGATCTAACCTTTTGTACTATGCCCAAACCTGTTCTCGCAATGAACATATTCCCCAGGAGTGTATGCTATGCATCTAAATCTAGTAGTCTCGGCAAACTAGACCGTATCATGCACATGTCTTCCTTGACAGATTTGGTAAATTAAAGCGCCCACGAGCGATTAGCACAATTTATTCGCGCGTTGTTTTCACCCGCATAAAGTCGAGGTTTGCGTGACGTCATGTTGTAAATAAACGTGCAGCGTCAATTGTTGATGCATCAGTTAAACTTGCTAACGTCACTTGCTGCTTCTCATAAGTTAAAAATAAGAAATTATTATTAAATTAACTTAAAAATATGTTTTTTAAAAGCCTCGTTGAATCTCTCAAAATCTCTCTAAAATCGCCCGAAACGTTGGTCGATTTCAAACGTCCTATTTTCCCCAGGCCCTGGTTCTGGATCCGTGTAGCATAGCATAACGAAGAAATCATAAGCGGACCGGGTGATCAAGGCTATTAAATCTAGATTGAGCAAAACGAAGATATGTGTCAGGAAACTACTTTTAAAAGAATTCACAAATTTCAATATAAGCCGTAGATACAATAGTGGTTTATCCTTTGTATCAAAACATATTTCTGAAGAATTTGGCAAAAGCAAAGATAAAACTCTATATAGGTAACAACCAATAGAATAAAAGTGCTATTTCAATTGCATTCAATCCTTGTTTGCAGGCAATAACCAATAGAAAGAAAGTGTTATTTCAGTTGCATTCAATCCTTGTTTGCAGGCAATAACCAATAGAAAGAAAGTGTTATTTCAGTTGCATTCAATCCTTGTTTGTAGGTAACAACGAATAGAAAGAAAGGGTTATTTCAGTTGCATTCAATCCTTGTTTGTAGGTAATAACGAATAGAATGAAAATGTGATTTCAATTGCATTCAATCCTTGTTTGTAGGTAATAACGAATAGAAAGAAAGGGTTATTTCAGTTGCATTCAATCCTTGTTTGTAGGCAATAACTAATAGAAAGACAGTGTTATGTCAGTTGCATTCAATCCTTGTTTGTAGGTAATAACCAATAGAAAGAAAGTGTTATATCAGTTGCATTCAATCCTTGTTTGTAGGTAATAACCAATAGAAACAAAGCGTTATTTCAGTTGCATTCAATCATTGTTTGTAGGAAATAACCAATAGAATGAAAGTGTGATTTCAGTTGCATTCAGTCCTTATTTGTAGGTAACAACCAATAAAATGAACGTGTGTTTTCAATTGCATTCAATCCTTGTTTGTAGATAATAACCAATAGAGTGAAAGAGTGATTTGAATTGCATTCAATCCTTGTCTTATAGAAAGTTTCTAGCATTCATGCTGACGCTGGTGTTTTATCTTGTTCAAAACAGTAATGTTTGAAAAAAATATGATAGGATAAGCCATTTAAAGCACCAGAGTCAAAATGAACCCTATAAATTGTCTATAGGACAAGGATTGAATGCAACTGAAATCAGACATTCATTCTATATACCCGGCTTTTCGTGTGGACTGCGTAGCATGGCAGACACTTAAGGTTCACTCTGTCCGTCGTCTGTCGTCGTCCGTCGTCGTCGTCCGTCACATTTTAACCTGCAACCTAACATTGGCCATAACTTGAAAAGTATTAGACCTATGTCCAATAACTCTAACTTTTATTTTGACAGAGTTATGCCCCACTTTCATAAAACTTTAAACTGCAACCTAACCAAGCTCATAACTGGACATAAATTCAAAAGTAGTTGACCTATGTTAATGAAACTTCTTACAAATGATATTTAGAAAAGGGGGAAGGTTACCAGATACTCTTAAATTTTATTACCAACGAAATGAGATTTTGAGAAATTGTAAGCAGTTTTAAATACCTCGGTATTGTGTTCACTTCGGGTGGGGCTTTCAATGAAACGGACAAAATGTTGGCCGGACAATCATTAAAAGCTATATTCCAGTTAAATAAATATTTAAACAAATTTATCGAATTATCTCCTAATCATACATTTGATTTATTTGATAAACTAATCTCACCTATATTAAATTACTCGGCCGAGGTATGGGGATTTAATAAAGGTAAACAAGTAGAAAGGACACATTTAGGTTTTTGTAAACGTTTATTGGGGGTTAAATTAACAACCCAAACTAACTTTATATACGGGGAAACTCGAAGACTGAATTACATAAACAAAAGGTATTATATAATTACAAAATACTGGTTAAAATTATGTGCAACTATCGATACGAAATACACAAAGATAGTTTATAATATGTTAAGAAACGATGATGAAAGGCAAATAAATAAAATAAACTGGGTCTCGCAAATTAGACATTTGTTATCAACACTGGGTTATTATGAAGTATGGCTAGCTCAGGGAGTTGGTGATAGGGACTTGTTTCTCACTGTTTTCAAACAACGCATCGAGGACGTATTTATTCAAGGTTGGAATACGCAATTAAACGATTCTACTAGAGCATTATTTTATAGGACAATTGCAGTCTTTAAATACCAACCATATCTTGATATCTTAAATAACTCCAAATTACGCTGTGCTTTTTCAAGACTTGGACTCTCTTCTCACAGATTGGAAGTAGAGTGCGGACGTTGGAGAAAGCCTATAAGTGTGCCTTTTCATGAAAGGACATGCAGACAATGCCAGTGCCTTGAAGACGAATATCATTTCGTTATTGATTGCAAAAATTATACAGAATTAAGAAAATCGTACATAAAGCAATATTATTGGAAAAAAACAAACTACATGAAGTTCGTTCAATTATTAAATAGCGAAAACAAAATCGAAGTGATGAAATTAGGATTATATGTATATAAGGCTTTTGAAATTAGAACTGTTTTGAACAAATATTGAACACAATTAAATTTATTTATCGCTGAAATTCAAAAATAGGATTTGTATAAGTACTGTATTTTAACACTTAATATGTGTAGTATATCTCTCCGTGTGGAAATGTGGCTGTGTTGCTTCTATTCCATGAAATACAGATAGTAGTATTTGTTTAAGTTTAAGATAACGATTTATACTTCCAAATGAAAATATAACAAATAAAAACAAAATCTCTCCCAAATGGATAACCACTAAAATTCGGTTACATTTTACTGGTCAAATTAATTTCAACGTATAGTAAACTTGCTAACACATACGTTTAACTTTTGTTTCATTATCCTCGTAATAGTACCGAATGTATTCTATGGTATTGCAATGCTTTGTTATTTCTATGAACATGTACTAATAACATGCCATCTAACCACATTTATTTGTATCTATTATGTAAACATGTTCATGGGCCATATTTGGCTTAAAACAATAAACAATTATATATATACAAATATTCATCTCACTCCCTGTCTTCAAACGTTATAATGAGTAAGATTGTACTTGCTGAAATAAGCACACGACAGGCGACACATGTCTTCCGTGGACTACCCTTCTAGTGTATATAGAAACCAACACAACAGAAGTTATAGCGTGTGCATATTTCACGTAGGACATTTGCTTTAGTTGTTATAACATTATATCCATCATGTGAGAGTGTTCTCAGCCTGCGAACATTGTTATTTTAAAATGAAAGGTCCAACGATTTTAGAACTCAATAGACTGTGCAACAACTAATGGTATTCGTAATCACCTAATGCTTTCAATACCTTTTTTCTATATAATCATCGAACGAAAATTATCCATTTAAAAGTTTTCTTTTTGAAGTTGCTTATCAGATATTATAATATGTACAATCGTTACCCTAATTACGATTCGGTGACTGGCAGGGGTTATTCTGATGACACATAAATGCACGTATCCATGAACATTAACATGCCTGTCATAATTATTTACGTTATGCACAAACGATTGATTTGATTTAAGAACAAAATCAGTAAAGCATATATTTAGTGAACTACACCTCACCTAGTCAGATATAATTTTGTTAGTTAGCAAGATCGTAAATCTCAACTGTGAAACCGCCTTAAATAGTTTAATACATATATAACCCATACATAACTTATGTTTAACCTATTAAATAGTTTAAAGGGACGCACGGCAATCTTTTTTTTTTTAAAACTCACGGTGTTAGTTTTCAACATATCTTACATTTGTGAAATCGTTTATATTCAATTCAGGTACATGTATTATAATAATTCAAAACAATTAATGTTTTCTAAGTATTAACTGTTGATTATTTTGCAATGCATTACGTGGTCCGAGTATTAACTGTCATACCCCATCCAACCCATTGTCCAAGAAGCGAAAAGGGGGTTGGCTGGGGCATGAAATAAAACCTTAATTTCGGCTTAAAGCGTTCGCGTATTTTAAAATTAAAACAGTTAATATGTAATTTTAAACAGGTTATCACATTCTTTTCAATAAAAAACGTTTTTAAACGTGCTTTATTGTCGAAATATCCGTTATAAAATCCTATATAAAAATATGCTTATATAAGCTTTCCCATCGATTAATGGAATTAAGGCGGGACCACGTAATGGGTAATGGTTAAACATAAGTTAGAATAACGGAGACAAAATGAAAACTCAATGTTTTATTTATTTATCGTCACCTTCATTACGTGGTCCCGCCTTAATTCCATTAAACGAAGGAAAGGTTACATTAGCAGGAATTTATAACGGATATATCGTCAATAAAATACGTTTAAAAACATGTTTTACTGAAAGAACGCAGTAACATGCTTACTATTACTTGTTTTAATTTTACAATATGCAAACTTTTTAAGCCGAAACTAAGGTTTTATTTCATACCCCAGCCAACCCCGTTTCGCGTTCTCCAAGGGGTTGGATGGGATATGACAGTTACATTTAATACTCGGACCACGTAGCGGTAACAGATGCTATAAGTATATGAACAAAGAAGGCACATACTATATTTTACGTCTAAAAGAGTATGACAGTGGACCTTTGGAAGGTGACGTTATATGGAAGAAGGTTTAAAGTCAAAATGATACTGGATTAATAAATCGAGGTGCTCAAATTTCTGCTTGATACCAACTTCAAGCTTGCCGTGTGTTTAAGGAACCCTGTATATACCATGGATTAACAATTATAGGACCAACCAGATTGACAACTTGTTGTTATTATTAATGTATTTTCATATATTTTATTTCTTCAAAATAATGCTGTTTTAATTATCAAAAAACAATGAAATGTCCCAAAAAATACATTTCCTGTTAAAATTCAGCCTGGTATCCACTATAATCGAACTCAGCATACCCAAATTAATATAAAAATACCAAGATACCACTTTTACTAAAAAATGCCGCTTAAATTATTCTATAAAAAAAGGTATAGTCTCAGATGCAAATACATGTATTAAAGTGGAGCTAAATTGTCTTGATGTATGTTTTAAAGGAACACACGTTTTTTCACAACGCTCCGATAGTTTGTCTGCATGTTTGCAAATCATTATTAAAATATAAATAATGAATTAAACAGTTCAAAGCAAGTTGTTAAAACATATTACCAATTGTTGATTCAATGTCTTCTGAATATTTATTGTATGATGTAGCAAATGAAATGAAAAATAAAAACAATTTAAATATACAATAGTGCTTGTGTAACACCTGGCCAGTTTATAATTCACTCCATGTGGCAGCGGAATACATGTTATTTGTGTGTTTCGATCTAAAACAAGTACTTATCATAAGCATAACACCCCTGTTTTAATTACAAGTTACGATTTATACAGTATACATGTACCTGCAAGACTGAAGCATAAGAGGCTAAGCAATTTAAACCAGTATTGTGAAGCACATACACCATGTTGTATTCTTTTATTATGGTCACAGTAATATAAACACGATTCTTTTCAAAACTGCTTAAAGCCGATATATATTTGTTATGTTAGCGCAGATGTAAACGGCGCGTTGTGGCGAGGATTAGTGTATCGTAAAATGTGCATTAAATCACTAGATATTTTCAGGCATTAATTGAAACAATTATTTTGTATAAATATACGGTTTGGCCCAGCATGATACCCGTTTTTGCAAAAGAGCAGTGTTCAGTGTAGTAAAGTATCAGTGCATTAGTTCACGTGAGTTTCGCGACTGACACTTTTTAACTGGCACAGTTTACAAAGTTGTATTCTATTCTATTCTATTTGATGGATTGGATTGATCTTCATTCACTTCCGTCAACTTTGACAACTGTTTCAATAAATGGTTTAAATAGCAAACTGTGCCTTTACGGTACTAGCATCACGTGCTGTACCTTTAAATGTGTATAAGACGCAGGAGCCGTATCATATTTGTTCATAGCTATCCAAAGTTAGCAAACTGTGCCTTTACGGTACTAGCATCACGTGCTGTACCTTTAAATGTGTATAAGACGCAGGGACCGTATCATATTTGTTCATAGCTATCCAAAGTTAGCAAACTGTGCCTTTACGGTACGAGCATCACGTGCTGTACCTTTAAATGTGTATAAGACGCAGGAGCCGTATCATATTTGTTCATAGCTATCCAAAGTTAGCAAACTGTGCCTTTACGGTACGAGCATCACGTGCTGTACCTTTAAATGTGTATAAGACGCAGGAGCCGTATCATATTTGTTCATAGCTATAGCAAACTGTGCCTTTACGGTACGAGCATCACGTGCTGTACCTTTAAATTTGTATAAGAAGCATGAGCCGTATCATATTTGTTCATAGCTATCCAAACTGTGGGCTGGATTAGAACCATGTCGGAAAAACTGATTTTCGTGTACGCGTGCGTAAGTAAATCTATAATACTGTAATACGATTAGTGGTTTTTGTAATGTACATGTACTTCTATAAGTATTATTCTAGCAAACTTGGGATTATTATTTTGTGTTACTGTTGTTTTTGTTGTTGTTGTTTTAGAACTGATGATACACTGATCTTGTGAATTTGTTCCTTCTGAACGGCCGGTTGACGTAGTGTATGAAATATTTAATGGTCATTTATTTTTTATTTTTTCTTGTGTAACTGTGTTTGTTTGAAAATGCATCTTAAAAAGACACTTGGCAATCTTGACGTATTTATCGAGCACTGACATTAGCTTTTTGATTGATTAATCTAGTATAATTTTGACTTTTAATCTGTTTGCATATATTTAAATAGAATTGTGCGTTTTCAACTTTTGTTCGTCATTCTACCATAGGTTTGAATATATTATTGGTGAAATGCTATCAACAGTTAGTAATATTCAAAAACAAAGTGCTTCAAACTGTTCTTAAAGTTAATATGAATGACTGAACAAATGCAATTTATGTAGAAAGACTAACAGATTGTAATGTGATAAAACAAAGTCTACAATAGTACAGTTGCGTCAATTGCCTAACTAGCTGCAGCCTTTTTTTCTTACAAAACATCAATGTATTTCTCTGACTTCTTAATTAGGTGCGCCGTTTATACATTCTTGAGTTGCTTTCGTTATTTTCACGTCCTATAAAATACTTGTCATAGTTCTGAAACCAATTCGTACAAGTTTAATAAAATAGGTAGATCTAGATACCTTAATTATAACGTAGCTTAATCATGTTATTGTAAACATTAAAGAGAGACACGACACCCATACTTTTTAAAAAAACTCACAGTACACTTTGTAACACGAATCAATGTGTAAGTTTCGGTCCGAGCCATTTAGTACTGTATTTAATATAAAGAGACTGCCCACTGTTACATACCAAGTTTGCTCACCTGCTTGAGCCAAACGCCTATTCCACATGTATCAATAATGAAACTTTGAAGGGATAATAGTTCTTATGTTTTGTTTTAGTATTTTTGCGAAAGGAAAGGCCTAATGTAACCATGTACCATTCGAATAACAAAAGAATATTACATATATAATACAATAGATAGCGGAAATTGTCACAGTGCTATATTTCATTATTAAAATATACATGTGACATATTACAATGTAAAAGCAGTTTCATCTCTTTTTATAAATAGTACACCTTGAACTGAATTAGTTCTTCAAAATCATTATTTTGCCTTAGCGTGTTTAACTAATAAGTATGTAGTGTTTGGTATTAGTTGCATATCTGTGAATTTAAGTATTTCCGACAGTTAACATGGCTAACGGTGACACCGTGGGCAGTTTAATTATACAGGATTCGATGTCCTTGTGCATAGATAGATATATCTTTATTTCCAATTTCCAATATGCTTAAAAGCCCGTGAGAATACACAGTACAATTACAAAGCATGGCACCAGTGTAGGTATTACAAACAATACATGTCCAAATATGCAGTTTATCTTAACTAAGCTGATACAATGAGAAGGCGTTTTTATAACACTTCCTTGCATAAATCCTTGCATATATCAATTACAATTATCACAATTTCCTTAACACATGTATTATATTCACATGAGTCCAATAAAACAGCTTGTTATCCGTATGATAAACATATATATAATGTAAATATTAGTACATATATGCATGTCTATTAATCCACCAGGTTTTTTCAATAGTTATTAATAGTTGCAATTTAATTGGTAATTACTTTAACTTAGTTTGTTTACCACAGACTTTAAATAAACTATGGCATAGATACCCGCTGTTGAGTGAAGACACGTTTTAACCCAGTAAATGAAAACACTTTACTGACAATCAAACTACAAGACTCGCAGTCCCACTAAATGAAAACTCTTTACTGACGGTCCGTATTACCAATGTGATTGCATTCCAACACAAAATGGAATTCATCTTCAAGTTTATTACAAATGCTTCAATTTGTAGTCTATGAGAAGACACTCGTAATTTAGTTAGTACTTGATGCATTTGGAAAACATTTACATTATCTAGATATGGTTGAAACTGAAAGATATACAACGTTCTTATTCAGGCGCCCTTGGAGTTCAGATCTTACCGTCTCTAATAGATCTGGATCTAACCATATCTTACAACATATTAGCTGACATTGTTTCTTTAATATTTCACATAGGTTATGAGCATCTATAGTAAGGGTTGGTAACAAATCATATTTTAACGTCATAAACTGCCAACCGGTTTTAAAAAGATTTATCATCTCTGGTTTTATTGGGCAATAATATGTCGTTTAAATATTTTTCCACTTGGCTGATTGGACATAGCATGCCTTATGGAGTTTTAGAATCAGAAGTGTTATTTTTACTGGTTCTTTGGGACCAACGAGCCCATTATATGTGGCTTTGAAATAGAATACCGCTTAAGCCGGTGCTAGGGGGCGTGAGAGGTGTTGCTTCTTTCATTACTTCTCATGAACAGACTCAATAAAACCGAGTCTGCTGCTTTATTCTCTTAATTGTATTTGTTGCTCCCAAAGGATCACCTTTATCAGTATTTATTAATATTCACACTAGCGTTCGTTTAGTGCAGTGTGGCGGCTGTAAAATGTCTCCCCGTGCTACGAATCAGTAGTGTTACTTTTACTGGTCCTTTGGGACCAACGAGCCCAATATAGGTGGCCTTTATCAGTATTTATTTTTACAAATACTTAGGTTTTTATTGGGCAATTTGTTGTTTTAAATCTTTTTCCACTTGGCTAATTGGACATAATGGAGTTTTATTACAAATACTTAGAGTTTTCTTGTCACGGTTACTTTATGAAGCAGGGATAAATGTCTCACAAGCTCATTCAATTGAATCAAAATGATTTGCTCTCCAATTAATGTATTTAGAGCTTAATCTACTTTTCAGTCCTAAAACTATCTACTAAATGTTCATATACACATTTCACTGATCTCAGATTGTGTCTCTGTTGTATTACATTCGATCACTATTTTATTTAGTGTTCAAGTCATATTGCCCATGCGAACATAATACACTGCGCTCGATATATATATATAGCGAAAATTCCCGAGTTGCGTTTATGTTTTAGTATAAATTTTCACAAGTTAACTAGATTTTCTCTGTTTGGTTAATTAGCTTTACAATAGTCTATGTTTCCTGTTTTCTTTCAAATATATTTCATAATAAAATAACTACTTGTACAAGTATGCATGTGCATTCCCCAACATGTCTAATGTTTATATTGTCGATGCTTTGTTTTGATTTTAAGTATTCAAGCATCTTGTTGTTTTTAATAATAAATTCATAATGTTTTATGTATATACTGAAATACATGTTAGAATGTGTATGGCGGCATTGAATTGATATGGCAAAATATGACTGAACTCGTCGTCGTGTGCCGCAAAAAATCGTTCTAAGTCATACAAATTGAATTATATATAATACGAAATAATTGTCAATTGTTGAAGACAAAGTCAACTTATTCGTGTTTTCATTATCGCACCGTCTCACTGATACTAGCTGACACTCACTGATACTCACTGAATCTCACTGATGCACATTGACACTCATTAGCACTACGTGACACTAACGAACACTTGCATTGTCACTTATGCCCAATGACACTGACTGGAAAACACTTTTGCATCTCTCAGACACCCACCGACACTCACGGATACCAGCTCATAGTCACTGACACTGACACGTACTTACACTTAATGGCATTCACCGTTAGGGACACTCATTGAAACTCAATGCACTCGCTGACTTGGCCCTGTTTGATTAGTCGCTGAATTCAAAATATCTTTATCAACTCTGACTTCAAGACATCGATACACAATGTTATTAGTGACGGACAGAGTAGATTACAAATATAGAACTAGCTACGTGTTCCGCCAGTTAGCTAAAAACAAACTTTTTTCTTTCTTCATTCATTTATTTATTCAGTACATACTAATATAAACATTATATTTCATGTTTAATTTTTCAATCATACACTATTTAGGTTGTGTTCTCGGTGTATTCCACTGAAGCCGAAACCTTACACAAGCCATGTTCGAGAGCAACGGTAAGAATACATTCTACATTATACTATCAAGAGAGAGAGAGAGAGAGAGTGAGAGAAATGTGGTACATTTAGCAGACATTGTACCACTTGCTATCAAGAGAGAGACAGAGAGAGAGAGAGAGAAAGAGAGAGAAACACTGAGCAAGTGGGAGAGAGAGCGAGAAAGGTGGTACATGTTAGTAGACATTGTACCTCTTGCTATAGAGAAAGCGAGAGAGAGAGAGAGAGAGAGAGAGAGAGAGAGAGGAGAGAGAGAGAGAGAGAGTAGAAAATGTACCTTATATTATCAAGAGAGAAGCAGTAAGTAGACATTACACTATCTAGAGATAGATGGTCATTTGACAGTGTACATTATGCTCTCAATAGAGAGATGGTAAATATAGACAGTACCAAACACTATCAAGTGAGAAGCGTTAGGTATACATTATACCCTATACTATCAACAAATACGACGGTAACTGGATGTTGTAACTGATACTATCAAGAGAGAGAGAGAAAGACAACTACGGTAAGTAGACATTGTTAAGAACACTAGAAAGCGAAAGAGATGTTACGTAGACATTGTATCAAATACTATCAAAATAGAGACACGTTAAGCAGAAATTGTAACCTATGCTATCCAGAAAGTGCGGTAAGTAGATATACAACACCTTACACTATCCAGAGGGATAGACGGTAAGTAGATATTGTAACTGTTTATATTATCAGCAGAGAGAAACTGTTAGTAGGCAATATACACTATATATCCCAGAGAGATATAGTAAGTAGACATTGTCGATGAGGTATTGTAATTCGTATATTTCGTCAAACAATATGTCACTGTTCATCAAAAACAATGAAAAGTTGCTATAGGGAAAAATATGTACATTTATGTTTACCAACTTTTGCTTTGAACGTTTCCGCTTCGTTAGGAGTTTGAGAGAAACTCAGATGTATTTAAGATTTCAAAGCAAAAGGTGTACATGAACATGCTTTAACTATAGACAGACATAAACGCGATTTTCGACTAGTGGTATGATGTTGAATATAAAAAAATCTCTGGATTATGGGACACTGTCTACTTACCGTCGATAGTATATACATATCACATTCACGAGAGAGTGATAGTAAGAATTGTAACCCTGATGATAAGATTATCGCACGAAGGAGACGGAAAGTACACATTGTATGTTATAATAAACACTTAGGAATATGCAAAGACAATTTCCTTTGAACTATTTGAATAATAATCATGCTTATTAAAATGATTTCCAAATATGCAAATCATGTAGAAAAACTAACAAAAAAGTGAATAAAAAACAAAAATCAGCATAGCCATTTATCTTTTTTATTTTCAAGAACGTCAGAAAGTACTGGATGATTTTGCGGCCGAGGTAAGAGCTCATATGCGTTTGAATAGAACACAATTTGTTAACATGAACATAAATATAAATTTAAGATGGGAACTAAATTGCTAATGCAAATTCACACTGATCAATGAGTTTCTTTGATAAAAGAGGGTTTACTGGATGAGAGAGCTCAGGAAAACGGTGGACATATGTACATGTTAGATATTTCCCAGCCCAATAGCCAGCATTGAAATTGTACCGGGGCAAATCCATTTCTAGTTGGAAGTTGTCCGGGGTCATGTCACCCTCCCCCTACCCCCCACCCCACAAAAACCCACTCCCACTCCACAAACAAGTGCCGATTAGGTTTAGAATCTACATGAAATTTACTGCGTTTTAGAGCATTTCTCTGATTATGTCGATATTAATGTTATGTAAAGTGTAGCTACGAGCCTGCTTCCTTCCAGTTTTGTTTTGTTTTAAAATATAAATGAAACAAAAAAGTACAAGCCTGAAGGTGTATATGTCTTTACACATACAATGGATATCCCGACGAATTCCGTCGACCGGTAAGGAAGACTTAGTAATCTAACTTAAACTTCAACGTGTTACGAACATAACCTGTTTTCCTTTGATGCTATACTAATTAGCGTGTATTTAACTCAGATAATAAGCGACATTGAGGTAAAATTTGGAGGGTGTGAGTGCTAATTTGAAGAAGTTGTTCGTTTCGAAAGTGGTCTATGTGTGAGAAAGTAAAATTTAAGACTTATCGTTAGATGTTTAATAAAAACAGGGCTGCTTTTGTTACATCTTACGATAAGTCTTACATTTTAAAATCGTTTACTTTATTCACCAAAGCATTAAATGTAGACGACAATTATGCGTGCAGAAATATCACCTTTATGTTTTAATTCGCTCTGTTCAAACAAACATAAAACATTTATGATCTATTCTACAAAATAATTTTAAAAACCTCAGCTTTTCAATAATTTACTAATAAATGTTACATTCTAAAAGAATAACAAAACATAGAAGGGTGTTCGCACAGGCAAACATTTATTCGATTTTTAAAGAGCGGGTACATTATCTAGAAACGCTTTAAATTCCCAAATTTAAATTATTATTTTTGTGTCGTCGCCTTCCATCACATACACATCTTTAGCGTGTTCAGATGTCCATCTCCAGATTTTTTTTTTTTTTTTTTTTTTTTGTAACTTGCCTTGATTTGCTACTGCTGTAGCGCGTCCGGATCTTAAATAATTAAGCCCAAACTCAGATTTTCCTAAGCCGATCATAGACAAAAAAAGGAGAAGAATTTCTAGTTTTTGTGTAAGAGATATGATTTCCTTTCCTTAATACAAAACTTTTGTTTTGATTTCTGAAATTAATATTTCTAAAAATAAGTGCTTCTGATTCATGATTGAGATTGAAACGTTCGCAATACATGTCTAAAGATTTGCCTGGACACGTACTTTTATGTGTTGTCGCTATTACGACCCAAGAACCTTTCTTATTTTGAAACTATAATAACTGACACGTTATACCAAATAAACGGTATTTAATGTATAAATACTGTCTACGTCGGCCCAAAGCCGAATCCAAAAAGGTTTGTGTCCGCCCGACACCAGATCGATACAGTAAAACATAAATACATAATGAGATGGCCTCACGCCGGGTCCATATTACATAACACAAATAGTTGCTGTGTCCTCCCGACACCAGATCTGTGCGATACAACTTTAATATGTGTCTTACGTCGACCCGACGCCGGATCCAAAACATGTTGGCGCCCGCCCGGCATCGGATCGATACATTATAACAAATATTTTCTGCGTCGGCTCTACGCCGGATCAAACAATGGTTGTGCTCGCCCGGCACCGGATCGATACAATACAAAATAAATACACTCTACGTCGGCCTGACATCGGATTCATAAAATGACATAATAATGACTGACCGCCAGACACCTTATTGATACAATGCAAAATAAATACATTCTATACGTCGGCCAGATGTCGGATGCATAAAATGGCAATATAGTAAGTGTGTCCGCACGACACCGGATATATACAATACAAAATAAGTACATTCTTCGTCGGCCTGACGTCGGATCCATAAACGACAATATAGTGGCTGTGTCCGGACGACACCGGATCGATACAATATACAATAAATACACTCTACGTCGGCATGACGCCGGATCCATAAAATGAGAATATAGTGATTGTTTCCGCCTGACACAAGATCAGTGCGATACAACTTAAAAATATTTCTTGCCGACGCCCAGCGCCGGATCCAAAAAAAAAATGTTTGGGCCAGACCGGCACCGGATCGATACACTATAACAAAAATACTTTCTGCGTCGGTCCGACGCCGGATCCAAAAAATATTTGTGACCGCCCGGCACCGGATCGATACAATATAAAATAAATACTTTCTGCGTCGGCCTGACGCCGGATCCATAAAATGAAAATATAGTGACTTTTTCCGCCCGACACCGGATCGATAAAATACAAAATAAATGCATTCTGCGTCGGCCTGACGCCGGATTCATAAAACGACAATTAAATACATTATGCATTCATCCATAAAACGACAAATATAGTGACTGTGTCCGCCCAACACCCGATCGATACAATTCGATACAATACAAAATAAATACACTCTGCGTCGGCCCGACACCGATCCATAAAACGACAATATAGTGAATGTGTCCGCCCGACACATGATCCATAAAACAACAAAAAAAGAAAGAAAAAAAAGTAGATTGACTGTGTCCTCCCGATATCGGATCGAAACAATTCGATACAATACAAAATAAATAAACTCTGCGTCGGCCTGACGCCGATCCATAAAAAGACACTATAGTAATTGTGTCCGCCCGACACCGGTTCGATACAATAAAAAACTAAATACACTCTGCGTCGGCCTGACGCCGGATCCATAAAACGACAATATATTAACTGTGCCCTCCAGACACTGGATCGATACCATACAAAATAAATACATTCTGCGTCGGCCTGACGCCGGATCCATACAATAACAATATGATGATTGTGCCCGCCCGACAACGGATCGATACAGTACATGTAATGAATACATTCGACGTCGGCCTGACGCCGTATCCGTAAAATGACAGTATAGTGACTGTGTCCGCCCGATACCGGATCGATACAATACAACATAAATATGGTCTGCGTCGGCCGGTCGCCGGATCCATAAAATGACAAAATGGTAATTATTCCTTCGCAGTTTTTGAAAATACTTGAACCAATTAACAGACTTGTTCTTTAGCAAAGAACCATACGCATTAATGACTAATTTTGCTGCTTAAATTTCTCTGAAATTAGAATTTTTTAAGGCGTTTACTTCTGACCATACTTTGTGGAAGAATAAATTTACACTCCGCGTGCTCTGTTGCTATCATCTGAATAAACTATAGTCTGGCAGTGAGAAACATTACCCAGTTTTCGGATGTTCAGATGTCTACGTTATTCTATCAAAATAGCAATTCCTCAATATAGGTATCATCACTGTTTAATTTAAATAAGTGATCCCAAGAAGATATATACGTATAATGACCTTGTCATAAATCTCGCGATATTGTCAATAAATTACTCTGCCAGTACGTTTCGCTAATATTAGGTAGAATATTAATTATCAAATCAACAGTCAGTAGCAGGTTTGAACCGTCTTCTCTGGTATGGAAAGGTTAAATTCAATACTTTCCAAGCAAAGACCAACCCATGTCAGACTGTTTATAGGATCCCATAATGAATTATTATAATTTATGACACAACCTGCTTTCTCTACTATTCTTTATAAAAAATCAGAATCTTTCATGCATGCTACCTTATCGCTGATAGTCCCCTACTACCAATCGTCAAGAAATATTACAGTTTTTTAAACAATTCGATCTCCAGTTTAATCACCTCCCTTAAAGGGACACACAGCAAAACTTGAAGTTGTGTGAAGCTTTTAATCAGTACTTTGATTTATTTACCCAGTTATATGTTTACTTTAAATCTTCCTGCTTACAATTATTAGAAAAGAAAACTGCCGGCTCGAAAAAGGGGATTTTATAGCTATTTCTTAATGCGTCTATAAAGCCCGGAGTAGCTCCTATTCTTTCACAAACCTCTATGTTTTGCTGCTCTAAACTACCTTTAACTGTATTTATAACATTTCAGTTATTTTGAAATATTATTTCCTGAATTTCAAAATATTCTAAATGATCGTTTAATAATGTCGTATCTGTACTGTATTCTTTGTTCAAAGTATTAAAAAGTACTTTTCATTTATTGTTGTATCTGTTCCTTGCACTAGTGTTCGACTCTTTAAATTGCGGCAGTGACGGACCTCCGACAAACCTTGCTGCAGTGTCCTCTGTTATCAGACCCGAAGCATGTATCGTGTTCGGTTGCTGTTCTTGACCCACGAAAAGAACTGGTCTGTTTGTTGTTCACTTGTTGTATGAACGGCCCGCCGGTCCGCTGGGAGTGTTGAAGTGAAACAATCCGGGACCGTGAAAACGCGCTCTGGATTGTTTTCATGTCTCTGTTTGCATTCCCGGCTCCTCCGCTGACACCATATGTTAAAGATATCCCGAATTCTAACTAGTTTTAAGAACTTTTGGATGTAGCGACTTTACTGTTTGCCTGTCGGATTCGAATGACAGAAAAGCTTTTCTGCTCATTACACGTCAGCGTATACTCGCTTTTCACGTGCAAACGAGTATATAGCGCCCTCTAGAAACCGTGAACAGGTTCAATGTAACTCGTCGAACTTTAAATTATTAAAGAGTCACTTTCATAAATTATTGTATAAGAAAATGAAATGAAACACGTTTATCTTTTAATTAATGTGTAATTTATAGTGAAGCATTTAAGAAATTGATAACTTATCAAAATGGTCGTAAGTCATAAAACGGGCACTGATTAACAAGTGGTTACGGATGACAGAGAAAATACATTTCGTGATGCCTAAGTTGACAGAGATTATTCCTTGGATAATAGGAGACCAGCTTTGTTCTTCCCTAATACAGGTATCGCATGTATTAAGAGAACACTGTTGTGCTTACATTTAGTGGTCTTTTAACATAGGTTTGACTGAATATGCAAATATGTTTCAGAGTGCAGACGCGCAGGGAGACTGTTCAGTAGGAGAAGTATGTACAGTTGCGGACACATTTGATGCGAGTGATGGATGCAGTTACAATGATTTCGAAAACACATGTTTTAAATGTAAGTAAGTGAGAAGTCTCATAGAATCTGCAATTAATGCCTTGAATTTACAGCTTCATACTTCTATCCGATGTATATCCCTCGACTGGCGGTGGCAAGTCTGATATACATTTTATCTCCGATTACGATTAGATATGCGGAAGGGACGTAAAAAAACCCACATTCTAAATGTTGAATACAAATGTGTATTTTATTATATGTAGAACTTATTAGAACCAACTCAAGTGGTATCGAATGACATAGTTGACTTCAGCTATATATAATTATTGATCACAAGAACCCACTCCAGTAGTAATTAATGGCTCAGCTGACCTTGGCATTATATACTTATTAATCACAATAACCCACTCCAGTAGTATTTAATGGCTCAGCTGCCCTAGCTATAAATAATTATTAATCACAAGAACCCTATATTGTAGTATTAAATGGTTCAGTTGACCTCAGCTATACATAATTATTAACCACAAGGACCCTCTCTTGTTGTATTTAATGGTTCAGTTGACCACAGCTATACATAATTAATAACCTTAATAACCCACTCCAGTAGTTTTTAATGGCTTAGTTGACCTCAGTTATTATACTTATTAATCACAAGAACACTATATTGTAGTATTTAATGGTTCAGTTGACCTCAGCTATACATAATTATTAACCACAAGAACTCCCTCCTATAGTATTTAATGGTTCAGTTGACCACAGCTATACATAATTAATAACCTTAATAACCCACTCCAGTCGTTTTTAATGGCTTAGTTGACCTCAGTTATATATACTTATTAATCACAAGAACACTATATTGTAGTATTTAATGGTTCAGTTGACCTCAGCTATACATAATTATTAACCACAAGAACTCCCTCATGTAGTATTTAATGGTTCAGTTGACCTCAGCTATACCTAATTATTAACCACAATAACCCACTCAGTAGTATTTAGTGACTCATTTGACCTCAGCTATATATAATTATTAATCATTTGAGCATATTCCCGTAGTACCGAATGACTCAATAGACCATAATATTTATTTATCATAAATATTAAGGCCTATTCCAGTAGTATCGAGTTGAACTAAGCTATATGTAAATAGTAACCACATGAACCGTATCGAATAGCTCAGTTGATCTCAAAAATATATAATTATTAATCATTAGAACATACTCCCGTAGTATCGAATGACTCAGTTGACCTCATCTATATATAAATATTAACCACAAGAATCGTAACGAATAGCTTAGTTAACCCCACAAATATAGAGTTTAATAACCAGTGTTTTTGAGATACGGGAAATATCTCCCGAGGTAGAGAAATGGCCCTGATATCATGGATATAAGAACGAGTGATATTTTATTAATATTTCTAATGATTCACGCCTTTTTACACCAGTTTGCAAGAGAACGCCAAGACGACGTTACATCATCCAAGACAACGTTACGTCATACAAACAAAACAAGTGGAACCGGAACTCTTCGTTAATTTCCGTAATCGTTATTTCCTAGTGACGGAATCTGACGAAGACGTCCGTAAAACAACCGAAACGTCAATTGGCATTTCCGCCACTGACGGAAAAGGCCGAGCAATGTTCCGTACTGGGAAATATCTCCCATGGGAGATATTTCCCAGTAGAGCAAACGAGTAGATATAGCTTTTCTATTCCCAGTATTCCTATATAAATCAGAGACAGTTATGTGATATATATAATTATTAATAATTAGATCATACTACCGTAGTATCGAATAGCTCAGTTGCCCTCAAACAATATATAAATTTTAATCATTAGATCATACTCCCGTAGTATCGAATAGCTTAGTTGACCCCAAAAATATATAATTATTAATCATAAGAACATACTCCCGTAGGATCGAATGACTCACATGTCCTCATCTATTTATAATTGTAGCATGGTCGGTGACAGTTCCATTTGATGAATGCAGAGCATTAAATCGTTTCATTTAGGGTAACTAAAGGGGCGTGGCTACACCGTACTACAACTACCGGATATTGGAATTTAGAGTACGGTCACTATGACGTCACAGTGTTACTAGTACACCATGCTACAAAAAAGATAGAGTCTGTCTCAGCTCGTTGGTTATTTAAACACCTCGATGGGCTACGCCTATCTCGGTGTTTAAATAAGCCAACTCGCTGAGGCCAGACTCGATAGAGTATATCCGCTACGCCCATCTCGGTGTTTGAATAAGCCAACTCGCTGAGACCAGACTCTATCTATTACTTATTAATCACCAGAACCAAATCGAATAAAATCAATGACCCGAAAAAACGATTAATGCATAATGCCAATACATAGGATTAATGCCAACAAACTACATCCTCAGAAACCAGACGTTCGAAGTAAAGGAATGAAGAAACACACATTTCTAAACAGTACTGTAAAAGGTAATAGGAGAATCTGGGAAATCCCACTAAGTCTTGTGGAAGTAGGCTGACACCGTACCTTCTCACTTACAAACCGAGCCATGGAATCAAACGTGTATTGCATTGGTGAGAATTAAGCGAGTGCTCAAACAACTGTTTTATCCGGACACTATATTAATTGTGTTGCCTTTCATGATATTACTGGCTATAAACATAATTTCCATATATTTTACTGTCTTAAGCCATGCGTGTCAAACATATTTACTCTAGACAAATCTCAAAACGTCTGCCAAGTGCTTATTATAAGAGTTAAGGCCCCTCTGATCATGAACATTAATTTTAAAGCATTCACCTAATATATATATACATATATATATGTATGTATAAATATACACATATATGTATGTATATAGACCAAGCATTTCAACAAATCTATCATTTGTATATAGATAAACAGTTTCAAAAAGCTTTAACCATCATAAGGTATATAGAACAAGCATTTTAAAACACTAATCTCAAACAATGCAAAACATGCTAATCATCATACAATTTTAGGGTCAATAGGTCAAATGTCAAGGTAACTTTTATTTTATATGGAGATATGCATTCCGGATCATAACTTCAAAACCATAGCTCATGGTACATTGCCCTAGATGAAAGGACGAACCCGATCTTTGGGGGTCAGTAGGTTAAAGGTCAAGGTCACCATGATCTTATTTGGAAATACACATTCTGGAAGATAACTTCGAAATCACAATTCCCACCCACATTCCTGAAAAATCGTTGGTACATTGCCCTAGGTGAAAGGGTAAATCCTGTTGTTTTTGGAGTCAGTAGGGCGAAGTTCAAGGTTTCCTTGACCTTATGTGGAAATAAACATTCTTGACTATAACTTCGGAACCATAATACCAACGCTTATTAAAATTCATCAGTACATTGCTCTAGATGACAGGAGGAACCCTATTGTTTTGGGGTCAGTAAGTCAAAGGTCAAGGTCACCATGGTTTTATATGGAAATTCACATTTTGCTGTTTAACTTCATAACATTCACACTCATGAAACACAGATGTATTGCCCTTGTTGAAAGGAATTACATTATTGTTGTGGGTGGTCAGAAGGTTAAAGTCGGGGTCATTTTAAAGCATAATACACAGCAACATAAAACATTTTGTTAGAAAGTCAAAGGTCAAGTTCATATTGAATTCATGCCTAGGAAATTATTTTAACATAATAACCCAATGAGAGTGGTTGGTACGTCATAGGCTTGTTTCACAATGATTGTGATATAAATAAGTTTAAACTAATTAATCATTAATAGGCGACGCTCTTGCTACCTTTTAAAGTCTGATCCGTTTTCTGTTTTGTCATGTCAATCTGCATAATTCTGCCGAGAAACTGGGTGCCTGAGATTAAACCTTATCTCG
This sequence comes from Cyrtodaria siliqua, assembly GCA_037043455.1. NCBI lineage: Eukaryota > Metazoa > Mollusca > Bivalvia > Adapedonta > Hiatellidae > Cyrtodaria > Cyrtodaria siliqua. The sequence continues at coordinate 21,388 of JAWPHD010012181.1, forward strand.
GTAGTTACGTTCCTATCCCGTGAGGTGCACATCTTTTGTTGACGTCAGCACGTCTTTTGATGACGTCAGGGTATTTTTGAACGGAAAAAAATGAGAAGAAAATGTAAAAAAAGTAAATTAAATGGTTTTAAACGACCAACATGATACATAGAATATCATGTTAGAGCCTGATCATATCCAGTTTATCGGGTTTGGCACGAAAAAAATGAAGCCCTCGGCACAGCCTCGGACTTCATTTTTATCTCAGCCTCACTTGATAAACTGGATGTGATCAGGAACAAACATGATATCCTCTATATAACGGTGGGTCATGCATTGATAGTCATTTATATTTGTAAATACATTTTGATGCTTTTAACAAGTATATGACTGATATAAATATTTAAAGGTGGATGTGGAAACCTGGATCAATGTGTAATAGTGTGGCCAGTATCAAGGGGCGGGATTAGGTCGCCGTACCCCTCCTACATATGCAACTGCGACAATGGATTTACAGGCGACAACTGCGATGGTATGAAATATTTCTCATTCGAAAATACCTCACTCTCCATCAGATGAATGTAACTGTGATGAAGGAATTATCATCCACGTATGTGATGCAATATTTTATCATTTAAACTTACATCTCTCCATTCTACGAATGTAAATGTAATGATGGAAATATCATCGCGGAATGCGGTGGTATATGCATGCAAATGTTTCATTCAACCATTCCTTTCTCCATTTCACGAATGTAATTGTAATGAAGGAAATATCATCGCGGAATGCGGTGGTATATGCATGCAAATGTTTCATTCAAACATCCCTTTCTCCATTTCACGAATGTAATTGTAATGAAGGAAATATCATCGCGGAATGCGGTGGTATATGCATGCAAATGTTTCATTCAAACATTCTTTCTCCAATTGTGGCGAAGAAAATCAAGTTTCGATACATGTATAACATGAGTTCTTTTTCTAAGTACGAACATCGCCAGGGGTGTAGCTAAATGTACGCAGAGAACGCAACTGCATACACATTGCCCGCCCGGAAAAATAAGAATATTCAGGATAAATCATCAAAGCGGTCATTTCAAATATGACTATCTTTTTTTAGACCGACCCCACACACAAGCATAATATGTCTGCTGTATATTTTTTACAACCGCTTTAGCTACGCCCCTGAGCTCTCTCTATATATGTAATCCCACCATCACAGCGGGATATCATGAGAAATCGTTGTTTGTTAATACGTTATAATCATACACACCAGTACAGATGTTTGGGCAATATACCCGTACAGAAGATCAAACTAACCGTAATGAAAAACTCTTACAACCTGTACAGTCAAATAACGTTGACGCTCGCTCCCCCACGTAGAAAATGTATGTTTGGGCAATATACCCGTACAGAAGATCAAACTAACCGTAATGAAAAACTCTTACAACCTGTACAGTCAAATAACGTTGACGCTCGCTCCCCCACGTAGAAAATGTATGTTTGGGCAATATACCCGTACAGAAGATCAAACTAACCGTAATGAAAAACTCTTACAACCTGTACAGTCAAATAACGTTGACGCTCGCTCCCCCACGTAGAAAAATGTATGTTTGGGCAATATACCCGTACAGAAGATCAAACTAACCGTAATGAAAAACTCTTACAACCTGTACAGTCAAATAACGTTGACGCTCGCTACACCCGTAGAAAAATATGAAACACCGGTATTCGTGTGCTATATTGAGGCTTCCACATTCAAGTTACAGCTCGACTAGTAGAGCATTACATTTTTAAAAGGGTCAATTAACAGAAAATAGAATTGCTGATTTTGCTTTTAGTGATGTTTGAAGGGGAAAATGTTCTTAAAAATGTAACTTACTAGTAAGCCATCACCACGTTCTCGAATTATATTACATATCAAACTGAAAGCTGCACTTATTCAAAGTACAGGCGTATACGCGTTTTAATTTATTTCTAGGAAAATGAATTGACTTAAAAGCTTTAAAATGTATTCATGAAATCAGAGCAGACGATTTGATAATTATTTCGTTATTTCGTATTTCAACGGTATCTCTAATCAAGCGTGAAACACACACAAAAAAAAATGAACACCTTATTGACTAGTTCAATAATATTTAAATTCGGATATATTTCCATCCACTTTCAACGTTTTTTTTATTGTTTTATTTTTCAGTCTATCCCGAAGTTAAATCTCTAAGCCGAATTTTCCGCCTTGAAATCGCTTTGTGTGTGTTGGGGGTGCGGGTGCATGGGGCATACGGACAGTGCATTGAAAAACAAAAACAAAAATACTCCAGAGAGGGGAGGGTATGTGTATGGGGGCAGTGCGTGGGAACTGGGACAATGCATATCACACCAAAAAAGGAAAGGAACGCAATGTTTTAACATTTTTATTCGGTGGATGGTGAAGAATGGGTGATTTGTATGTTTGTGTGTGGGTGTGTGGGTGGGTGGGGGTGGGGGTGTCTGGGGTGGAATTAGGGGGCTGAGTGGGGACGTGTTGGGACGGGCCAAAGCATTGCATTTTACAAAGAGACATGTTCCAACAACAGTTTCAATCTTATTTACAGTCACTGTACACTCCCTAGCGAATAGCTTTTAACAGTTATAATTATATATGTATGAAACCCTAGAATGGCTGATCGGTGAAAATAGATGAAATAATTCATTTATATTCATAAGTTAGTGGATTCCTACTTCTATATTTTCTCGTATACGTTATTATAGGAATATATATTTTTTGTTCTCAAAGATTCATACATGAAAAAATCCTTAAAATCCATTTCGTCTAAATTAATCCTACCTTTCTACAAACCCACATTTTTCCTAACCAAGATGGCAGACGCAGGAAAGTTTCTGTAAACAACATTTGCATTTTGGATGCTACTGATGGTGTCAGACCAGTCAGGAAATACTTCCGGGTCGAGGGTGCTGAAATAGTTCCTTGAAAGAATCCAAAGTTTCTAGTTTGCATGTGTTTTTCCCAAGATTAGTTTCTATTTCATTGTTAAATCTAACCTGAGGTTAAAGTAGTATGTCTGTTGTCATGAATAGTAAGTATTTTACTGTGTTTGTCAGGATTATTTCTTTGGAGAGTATGAGCACAGAGGTTAGGTAGAGATGTGGTTTTGACAGATGTTTATTTCAAAATACGCATAGTGTGAATGAATGACGCGAAATGTTGAAAAACTGAATCGGTGTTTTATTCCAGATATGGGACCGTTTGCTAGCCAAATGTGTTTAATACACAGAATAAAAGTGTATTTAAGCGAACGAATGTTGTGGAACTTGTGACTGATCTCCAAATATAGCCTATATTGCATTGTGTTCAATGGGCTGATTTTGACCGGTCTGACACCTGATGTTTTATGGTGGATAACACAGACAAAATGCACGTAGATGGCATTATTAATGTTTGTTTTATCAACAGAGCAATGCTTCTGGTTTATATTTCTGAATTTGCTAACGGGAAATAATCCACAGCGATAAAACGTGGCAATATATAAATATAGAAAAAAAATCAAGTAAACAAAAATCGAAATTGATAAAAATTAAATGTTTTCAAAGAATATCTAAATAAGTTGACGCTTTATGTTATAGAACTAATTACTGACATATTCTTAGGTGGCTACTTAGGAAATTTCATTAGCATAGAGGCAACTATAAACCGCCAAATATATACCGATATTCCATATTACCAATATACTTACAACGACTACGCGTCTGTTTGAAAAATACAATCGAGCGACAGTCCTACGATACCGTTTTATATCGGAGATAACGATCCCCCATGCTCAGCTTCATCGAATGTTTAATGTTTAACAGAAAGAAATACATACATTCATTTGCATAAACTCCTTTTGTCCTTTTCAGACTATGATAATTGACATAATGGCACTGCCTGCTCATCGATAAACGTAAACATTTTCGTTTTGTTCTACTTGCAGAAACTGTGCGTAGTAGTTTTGGAAAGTCATTTGTACTTGCATTGCTGATAAATAACTTCAGTTCAGGAGTGACGGCTAGTGTGTACATAACATCCGCAGAACTGACCAATGTCAATATCACTATCCCATCTACAGGTGATTTCAACAACGTAGCAGTCAATGGATTCCATCAGCTCGTGCTTAACAACGCCCTTCTACCTTTAAACACGGAGGAGTCTAATAAGGGTATACGAATCACAGCCGACGGACCAATCGCTGTGTATGCTATCAATGCCAATTCTGGAACTACCGGTGGAAATATGGTTTTTCCCGAGCAGTCACTTTCCAATCAGTACATCATACCATCTCACCCGAACAATATTAATGGGCAGGTTGTAATTGTTGGGACTGAAGATAATACTGTTTTGAATATCACGTACACGTCTGGGACCACCACGTCAACAGTTATCGCAAACTTAGGTACTTATTATATTCATCAGAACGGGTTAGACGGAGCTACGATCTCAGCATCTGCCAACGTGGCTGTTATAGCAGGCCATACGTGTGCAAACATTCCAGCCGGAGTTTCCTATTGTGATTATATTGCAGAGCAGATACCTCCACTTCAGTCATTAAAAACAACGTTTGTTGTGGCATTCATGAAACCGAGGGTAAAGTATACGGTCAAGGTTTTGGCGGCTGAAGATGGAACGAGCGTATCTGTCGCAGATATTACTGGTACTTTAATTGAAACCATTACGCTAAACAAGGGGCAGTCACTCATCAAAGAGTTTACGTCGTCAAATGATATCTCCATCATATCCACCAAAGGCGTTCTTGTTACGCAGTACGGACACAGTACCCAGTCCGATAATGCAGGATTTGGAGATCCGTCAATGACTGTTATTCCTGCCATTGATCAGTATACAAATATCTACCAGTTCATTGTGCCTGCCGGGTACACACACAGCAAGGTAACCTCGTATATTACATAATAATGTAGAATTAGTTATGGACATTTTCAATGTGATGACGATATTTATAGCCCCAATTTTCGGATTCTATGTCAAAATAGGCATACTCACGGTATCGACTAGTTTAAAGAGTTCATAATGGTCAAAGTAGTCAGCATAACGTTGCATTACTTTGCAGATTTGTAATTGGAATTATTGCTTTTCTGCTTTGATCTGCTGATGTTTCTAAGATATTTGACAAATTAGATTTGGTGTCATAATTATAAAGTACTATTTATTTATTATAGGAAACAGTTCCAAGTTGACCACCATCGAATTACCATGTTTCATTACCTTTCAATTTTTCATCATTTCTGTAAACAACCATCAATGTCTACAGATTTATTGACATACCTTTGCGATGACAAAAGAAAAATAGAAATTACATTTATATGTGATTGAAGTTGTCTGACAGAATTTGCATAGTTGGCCGTATCGCCAATTTGATACAGGCATACCATTATAGCAAGAGTATTTAAGTTTATATAGTAGGTCTTTTCTAAAAAGTTTAAACAGGATCTGCCTAAACGACATCCTATATTGCACTAAAAACATGTGTAAATACGAACGCATGACGAAATGCTACTATACATTGCTGCCAAACATAGAAATGATCCATGTACTCCATTTTTTATAAGTCAGTTCGATAGGATTTATCTTACCAAATGTCTTTGAAAAGTCCATAAACAGACAATAAAAACAATGTTTTTTTTTAATAATGGCCTGAAGTGTAAATACAAATAATCAAGCCTAAACACTGATCGTACCTCATTAACTTTATTGTAACTTTCTTCCCAAAATGTTAATCTATTGAGCATCATTTCAGTGAGTATACTTAACGCCATTAAAAGTGCAAGTTGTTTTATTTTGTGTTTAGTTTTAATTAAAATGTCTCCAAATTCGATTGCATAATTCCGATTTTACTCCTTTCCATCCATGAATTTGATCGGTCACCAGATTTATAGGGAATGTTGATAATTTCATAAAACTTATGTACATAACACTACAATCGATCTTGGAAATAAACACAAAATAATAAAGCTTTTAACATGTTTAATAGCGTTAAGTATATTTTATTTACGGACGGAACGAATTAATGAGATAGCACGGTCATTATTAGGGTCGCTTAACAAGCCCGATTAGTTAAATGGGAATAAAATGCTCTGTCCCCAAACTGATGGAAAAATAGCTGTTTCAAGAATTGTATAATGGTGATATCGGTGATATATCAGTTAAAGTATATTTTATCATTTCTGATAATACACCACTAGTTTTACCTAATTTAAATCATCCACACTTTTTTTGCAGTTCTGCTGTCGAAAATGGGTAGTTAAACGTATCATCTATTTTCTCATTTTAACTCAATACTTTTTTTTGTATACTTAGCATTTTTATTTTCTTTTGCATTATTATAAATTTATGATCATATCACTAATGTTGTACCATCTTCTCTGCTGTCGATTGTGTTTGACATGACTAAAAGTAATTATAGAAGTCGAACAGGAAATGCAGCTTTCACAGAACACAGTAAATCCAAAAACACGTAAAAGGACAAACATGAATGGCAAAGTTAACAAAGAATAAAGGCATATAACGTTACAAACACAAAAAGGGTTGAAATTCAAAAGGGCTGCCGCCTTGGAACGTTCAGTGGCAAAAAAAGCCGCTGGGCTTTTAAACCAGGTTTTAGGGTGCACCCAAACCATGAACTATTCTCTAACCAACAAGGCAGCATAAGTAGGCAATATAAGTAAAACAAAGAAGGTACTCAATGACTTGGCAGAAGCCAGAGCAACAAGAGAATAAACCATTGAGGGCACGACAAGTCAGGATTGCAGACAAACGTCAAACGTCATCGTCCTTTTGGGCTTTAGGTAGACGTCATCATAGAGTCCACAGCCTGTCCGGTCATCGGACAATTAAAGAGCAAAGCATAGTGGCGAACTGTAAATGGGTCCACCACCAAGCATGAAGTGCGTTGCAAAATGATATGGTCATAACCTCGTTTGATAAACCTTTAACAAGTTTAACAAAGATAGTATGAAAGTAATCATGACCAAGGATCTTACGAAGTTTGTAAATCACATCACCATAGAAAAGTATGAGTGAACCTTTGGAAACGGCCGAACACGACACATACGAAATATTGTAGTCTCGGTTTGATTGAGACTGTTCACCAGTTGATGTAGTGAAATATGCTACTTACCGCTCACGCGCTCTAGCCCCGGGTTGAGCAGAACTCAATATTCATAAAATCAATAGTACATAATTTTAACCATCCCGAAGATGGCATGCATATGGCGGTGGACATAGGGATCTTTGCTTCCCCCATGTCCAGCGGCATATGGTCCAAGTATCTAACAAAATACTATGCCCCGAAGAGCGAAATAAACAATATGGAATTTAAAAGTCAGGTTGTGATAGTCCTTGTCGCAGAAGAGTTCTTAAATTACTTTTATATAAGATCAGGGTTACGATAATACAATTTTGCAAAGGTTTTACGAAGTTTATGGTAACGGTAGCCCTGATGGTGTAGCTTTTTAGTTTTACAACAATTACGAATATTAAGGTCCTCAACTCGAGTACAAGCTCTAGAAAAACGAATAAGTTGTGACACACAGACAATCTATTTTGTTGTTGTTGTTTTTCAGTCTTCAAAAATATATTAGTTTTCGATCTGGATTCAATGAGCTCTTGTCTGCACTTTGCATGCTGTTAGTTTTTTTTTGTGTACATTTATATTTAGTTCAATTAATCGGGACTGTTCTTCGGGTTATATTATGCGGGTTTCCTTATAACATTTACCAGGTGTTTTAAGTGTAATAAATGGGTTTATGTGTATTATGGTTACAATATTCTTGTGTTCGAAACAGGTTATCTTGGACATAAATCTGCTATGAACAGAGTATCCTGATCAGTATCGATCATGAGGTGTTCACTTCAAAGCTTCCTTCGAACAGATATACAGGTGTATGGTGTGCGGTTGCACATAATAATTTACATTGAATACTGATATAGTTCTATAAGGTATTATCTGATAAATTTCAAATGTTGACTGGTGCTGTTGTGTCCATGTGGATAGAACATTCAGCTCTGAATCCGGATACCACGAGTTCGAGTCTCATTGGCCTCATTTGGCTTCTTCAGTTTGTACTTAGGCAAGTCACTTTCCTTAGCCTCGTCCGTCGGATAGGGACGTTAACCGGGCGGTCCTTTTTATCATCGGAGTCTAACCTCCAAGCGCGTTCAAGGACCATAGGAATCTATTTGATAATGCAATATAAGTGTATGGTACGGTTTCCGGATCCATATGTGTTTATGTGTGCGTTGTGCGTGCGTGCATAATTGTGTTCTACTTGGCGATACTGTTTAGGAAGATGACTGCAATATTAAAGCCATGACGGAGAGTCTAATGAAGTCGTCAGTTCAATTTAAGTCATTAGTGATAAAACTTAAAGTCAATGATGTCTCATAAAGGAAGGCTTTCTGCCATTTTTTGACGTTACATGCCGTTTTGGGTTATGCGATTAATAGAATCTCATATTCGTTTTTATTTTGATATTTACAAAACTCGCTTGCATCATATATATTTACTCGACAAGGTGCCGCATCACTTTTGACGACACTTCTTATACATGTTTTAAGCTTATACACTTGGGGTTGAGAGATTAGTTTGCACTCAATACTTTTTGTTTTTAATACTATCAATTGGGTTAAAATACCACCTGTCGCATTAGAAAAAACAAACATTTGTTCTAATTGTTAAAGAGTAATTATCTAGTAAACTGCTTTCACTGCATCATTACACAGATCTGTCTTTCGTTCGGTTTTCACAATCACGTGATGTAGGTACACACATCATTCCTTCGCATTACGAGTTGTACACGTGCTGCAAATCTTGAAAGCTGTAGACACATTTTTGTTTAAACAAGGTACAGCTTTTGACTACGCTAACATATATGTAATGTACCAAGTCCACAACGTTATTCGTTAGTTTTACACATGCTACTTAACTGTGCGAAAGTATGGAGTACTTGTTTGCATAACCTTGCATGTGTGTAATATTCTCTATACATTTAATATTTTTCCTTCAGGTGAACCTCTTTATCAGCAACGCGCACAATATCAGTGGCATACTGCTCAATGGCAATGCTGTTCCGACAACGGGTTCAGTACAAGTGACGGTTCCCGGCATTGGCGACTTCACGGTCATTAACATTGATGTGCCGGACGGTTTCAACAGGCTAACTCACCTTGACACTGGTGTCAAATTTGGTGCTGTGCAGTATGGTCAAAAAAGAAACGAGGAGTACGCCTGGACCTTGGGAATGATAGTTTAATATATAGGTCAACATGTTAAAGCAGTAAACATATACTTTTTGGGTGAGAGACAAGTTTGATAATTGCGTATCGGGGATATAAACTGAAGGGAAAAAGAAACGCGACACGAGAATTTCCGCTATATATTCTATAAACTGCACACTTAATTCCATATATATTCCAAGGAAATCCCAAGATGTTTTGTAAAAAAAAATGTTGCAGTTAGTTAGAGAAAGGACACAACTGTAATGTTGTAGACGTTTTAATCACAGTAAACATTGTAACAAGAAATTCATAAATGTTGAAGTTCTTCTGAAAAATTGAGTCAGTTCTGTATTGTATTTAACGTAAGGAGTTTGCAAGATTTTTGCATCCTAAGTTTGCTCACATGCTTGAGCCAAACACGTACTCAATAATGCAACTTTGCAGGTATACTATTTGCTGTGTTACGTGTTGTTTTAGTATTTTTTCCGAAAGGAAAGATATTAAATACAATTTATAGCGGAAATTCCCGTGTCGCGTTTCTTTTTCCTTTCAGTATAGAATATTGTGCGAAAGGTTTGTTTGATACATGTAGTTGTATAGTGGGAGATCCCGGATTTTATGTGAGAGGTTTGTCTGATAATTGTGTCTCGGGGGATCCAGGATTTGATTGGTACTTCTGTAGCGGCAGATCCAGGATTGTTTGTGAAGGTTTAGTTTGATAATTGCGTATTGCGGATCCAGGATTTCCTTGCTAACTGTATGGATAGGAATCAAATATATCTGTGTAGGAGATGTCTTTGATAGTTGTATAGTGGGAGATCTAGGATTGTGTAGGAAGTGTTTTTGATAGATGTATAGTGCGAGATTCAGGATTTGATGTGACCGGTTCGTCTGATAATTGTTTCTTGGGGGATCCGGGATTTGATTGGTACTTCTGTAGCGGCAGATCCAGGAATATTTGTGAAGGTTTAGTTTGATAATTACCTATTGGAGAATTCAGGAATTTGTGCGAGAGGTTTATATGATAATTCACATTTTGTGTGAAATATTTCTTTTATAAACGTGCAGCAGTAATCTAGGATTTACTTTTTTCATGAGAGATTTGTTTAATAAGTGTGTATCGGAGTATCCAGGATATTGCGTAAGAGGTTTGTTTGATAGTTGTATAGTGGAATATCCTAGATTGTATGTGAAAGGTTTGTTTGATAATTGTATAATGGGATATCTAGGGTGATAGATTTGTCTGATAATTATGTATCGTGAGATCCAGAATGTTGTGTGAGAGGTTTGTTTGATAGATGTGTATCTGAGTATTCAGGAATTTGTGTGAGACGTTTGTTTAATAATTGTATAACGGGATATACAGGATCTTTGGGGAAATATACATGTGATAAATGTAAAATGGAATATCAAGGATGTTGTGTGATAGGTTTATTTGATAGTTGTATAACGGGAGACCTCAGGATTTTGTGCGAGCGGTTCGTTTGATAAGTTTGTAGTGGGATATCCAGGAGTTTGTTTGATAGTTTTGTCTAATAGTTGTATAATGGGAGATCCAGGATTTTGTGTGAGAGGTTTGTTTGATAGTTTTATGACGGGAGATCAAGGATTTTGTTTGATAGGCTATTTGATAGTTGTATAATGGGAGATCCAGGATTTTGTGTGAGATGTTTGTTAGATAATTGTATGACGGGAGATCCAGGATTTTGTTCGATAGTTTTATTTGATAGTTGTATAAGGGGAGATCCAGGATTTTGTGTGACAGGTTTGTTTGATAATTGTATAACGGGAGATCCAGGATTTTGTGTGAGATGTTTGTTTCATAATTGTATGACGGGAGATACAGGATTTTGATTTATAGTTTTATATGATAGTTGTATAACGGGAGATCCAGGATTTTGTGTGGCAGGTTTGTTTGATAATTGTATAGTGCGATATCCAGGATTTTGTTTGATAGGTTTGTCTAATAGTTGAATAACGGTGGATCCGGGATTTTGTGTAAGTGTAGATATAAATGGCTCTGGTACAAAACATTTATAGCATAATTTTCTCGTATGTGATTTATACTGAACTCTCGGGCCTGCGGCCCTCCAGAAGCAGTATAACTCGCATATACTCGAAAACATATGCTATAAATATAACTTCTACTTCATGTTTACACCCGTAATTGTTCACTTTATAATCATTTAAATAGTAGTAATTCACTTGAAAATACTTTGAGTTTGTGTGCGTAGTCTACGTATAATGTTTAACAATACTTCCTGTAGCCTTAAGTGATCTTCTACGGTAAGAATAAGTTACGGTTAAGGAACTTTCAAATAGAGGAACGTCCAACAAGCATATCGTCTGTAGCTTTCAGGTTGATATTGGACCGGCCTAGTACATATAGTTCATTTTATAGTTCTTTTATACGTGTTGTACGTTTCTTATACTCCTTCTCTCTAAACTATAGCTAGTAATGCTATTTTACTTCTGTATAATCGTATCGTTTATATTAATCCATTTTTGTCTAAACTGTGTTTAATCGAGTAAGAATAAGTGAAATCCAAGAGAAGAAACATGTATTTTAAGTCCACTATTAAATCTAAGCACGTGTAACTCCAACATATGTTAATCCAACCTATTAGTAGTTTCACTTTTAATTACTGTGAACTAATACAATAGATTGGATATCATCACCAACACGTATGTGTGCGTGTGCGCGTGCGCGCGTGCGTGTGCGTGTGTGTGTGTGTGTTTGTGTTTCTAAGGATTACCGTTCCAACGCCTTTTCACCACCAGCAACAATTAAATAATTACATTATTGATACATTGTCCATGTATCTAATAAAATTATGATAATGTTTCTATCCTACATATATTTGCTTAACACGATGTTCATATTTTGAATTCGCGACAATCAAAGCTTTCAAGTATGACAACGTTACCATGGTTACAGGCAAAATGTTCTTCTTTCATTCCCATAGAGAAACGTAGAGTATCAGAGAACTAGTCAGGGTAATATAGAGAATCGTAGAGTATCAGGGAATCAGTCTACTTAATGAACATCTGCACATTATATTTTAATCATCACTGGATGTCCGGAGGGTTTTAGACATTTTATATTTTCATGAAATACACATGCTTGCCCGGAAAGCAACAGGTCATTGCTTCATTTCCTGATTGCCGCACTCCGATTGTCGAAATTCTGAATATTTAGTAATTCCGTATCTTTGCATGGCGCAATTTTGAGTGTTTGTGTATATAGGGATATTCAGCATTTATATGTGGTTGTATTTACACTGTCTTATCAATGTGAGCTCTGTCTGAATACAGGATAATAGCGAGGTTGCGTACATTTAAAATAGATGTAAAGTGACAGATGGCAATCTTAAAGTTTGTATCGCGCATTAAATGTAGAACATTGATTTATTAATCCAGTATCATTTTAAATTTAAAACTGCTTGCATATAATCAAATAGAGTTTTAATTGTTTCGTCTTATTCAATCATAGCTTTATATATATTATTGATGCAAAATAATCAAGAACTAATAATATTAAAAATCAATTTGATTTATACTATTTTTGTAATTAATATTAATGATTGAACAAATGCAAGTTATGTAGAAAAACTAACAGGACGCCGCGAGTTTTTACAAAAATCAAGATTGCCATGTGTTCCTTTAAGCTCATGAGTAGGCAAAATTACCTACTGACCGTTCCGTGTCGGTAACCCTGTCCTCACCACTATTTCGGTTGTATTTTTGTCTTTTTCATTGAATAGTTAATTTTCTCTTTGTTTGCGGTACAGTGTGGATCTACGATGCCATTGCATTTGAGTGCTGCGATTTCTATAGGACCATTTCTCTCATTACTCTAGAGAATATACTAACACAAAACACGACTTATACATTTAGAATAACAAGCCGTTTACACAAACACATACCATTGTTTTTTGCCATCTACCATATTAGCATGCACATCGAGTTTTATTGCTACACATTTACAATCTCCGTTTACTTTCAAAGTCGCGCAATATTAATACGCAAAAGAACTCAATGTATATATCCCAATACAAATATAATAACCTATAAATATCCAATTCAGCACATTGGGAGCTTTATGGGGGTGCACTATAACTATTGGCGGGGAGCTTTATGGGGGTGCACTATAACTGGGGAGCTTTATGGGGGTGCACTATAACTATTGGCCGGGAGCTTTATGGGGGTGCACTATAACTGGGGAGCTTTATGGGGGTGCACTATAACTATTGGCGGGGAGCTTTATGGGGGTTCACTATAACTATTGGCGGGGAGCTTTATGGGGGTGCACTATAACTATTGGCGGGAAGCTTTATGGGGGTGCACTATAACTATTGGCGGGGAGTTTTATGGGGGTGCACTATAACTATTGGCGGGGAGCTTTATGGCGGTGCACTATAACTATTTTAGAAATTATTAAAGACTTTAACCTGCCAAACAACGGCAAAATTACACTACACAATTATTTATCCATACCCTCTCAAGGTGTTCAGATCATAAATAATGTATTATGCCGATTAAAAGTATATGTTTATTACCGGGTACATAAAATACCCTAGACTGAATATGCGTAAATTTAATTATGAGTTGGTAACTCTCAATTCAACGCCCCCGTTTTGGGGTTTAGCCTAGCTGGTTAACAATGTTTATATTGTTTCTATAGAGTTTGGATTCTCAAAATATGTAACTTACCTCGTTTTCAGTAGGTTTATAAATGGTATACACATGTTGTAAATTGTGGCGGTGTTGGCGCGATAACTGCTTTAAAACAGTGTAGAAATGTGGCTAGTCTCGGCCAGCTAGACCGTATCATGCATATGTCTTACTTGCAGATATCGGTCTGGGCAGATTAGGCCAATTAAAGCGCTCACTAGCGATTAGCACAATTTATTCGCGTTTTTTATTCACGCGCATTAAGTCGACGTTTGCGTGACGTCATGTTTTAAATAAACATAGAACGTCAATTGTTGATGCATCATTAAAACTTTTTAACGTCACTTACTGCTTCTCGTAAGTTAAAAATAAGAAATTATTATTTAATTAACTTAAAAACAAGTTTTTTGAAAGTCTCTTTGAATCTCTCAAAATCTCGCCAAAATCGCCCAAAACGTTAGGGCGATTTCAAACGTCCTATTTTCCCCAGGCCCTATTTCTGGATCCGTGTAGCATAGCGTAACGAAGAAATCAGAAGCGGGCCGGGTGACCGAGGCTAAATGTGGCATACTCCCAATTATTTTATAACGAATACAACGAAAGCTCTCTGAGCTTATTGTTATTACTCTCTATGTGTTTCTGGGTAGAACCACTACTAAGCAAAGCAGAAAAAGTGTCTTGCTCAGGAACACACCACATATGTTCGTGGAGTTTATCGAACCCACGACTTGTCGGTCATGGGCTGACGCTGTAGCACAAACTCACAGCGCTCCATAAAAGCAACTTGACATCAAGCTGAATATAGCTGTTTGACAACCAATAAAACACATGTTAAATGGTATTTAGTTTCTTTCAAACAAAAACGTTTATTTTAACTTCTGTTTTACTTTCGTTGTTTTGTTAAGCCTTGAAAACAGATACTGTTCCACCTCGTAATATGAATGGGTCGTAGTTGTACTATTTATTCAGTGTTTCTTTTATCACGACATCGAGGCTAGTATATACAGTACTAGTAACACTGAATAAGTTATAGAAATAGGACACACAAATATAATGGTTTATTATATATATATATATTTTTAAATATTTATAATTTATTTTTCATTTCATTCCATTTGTGTATCATTGTGTTTTTTGCAATATAGCTTACAAATAGTTAATACAAGCATGTATGTAAACACTGCAACGGCCTTATGAGCATTGTCAACTTAGAGCATTTATAAAGGTGTTAATAAATGTTAACGGCACATTCTAGCATAATTCTATTGGCATGCACACTTATATCATATTACGTTATCTGCACATATACTCGAGGAAAAAATAAATGAACCAGTGTTGATAGTTGATGTTAAACTGTTGAATAGGCATCGTAACGTTATTAATTCATATACCATTAACATGATACACATGTATTACTTTATATTAAATAAAAAAGAGGTTATTAAATTCGAGATTAAATTGACAGATAAATGATACCGTAAATGACTTAGGGATCAGTTTTAAAATCGTGCAAAAGTTTTCATAACAAATGGGACACAATGCATGTAGTGATTTTGAAATGCGTTTATCACTTGATACAGGCACGTTTAAACACATTTTGAAACTCGAAAGCTTTTTATTTTAACTTGAACGAAAAATGTTAGATAAAGAACATCGCGAAATACTCAAGGGTCCGTGTGCAACGTATACATTACAATCGACTTTGGTAACTAGTATATCCGCCTCAATCATACAGATCTGCACGTTTTCAGTAATGACCCTACATGATTTGTCATATTATTTCTCTGTGTTTTATGGCTAGAATTTACAAACGGTTTTGGCGTTTAGTGTATAACAGTTTTATCAATTCTGCGATATATTACCGAGTATATTATGTGACACATTGCATCTTAATAAAAATGCATTAAATGTATATTGTTTTGCGTTTCACTTGAGTATGACTTTTAAGTATTTTCCAACTGTCCATTACTGTATCTGCTATAAAGCAAATTCGGCGAACTAAACTTGTACATATTCTCCCATTGAATCTACTATCGCAAAATAAATATAACGGAATATTTAGATTTAACCCTTAACCCGCAAAGCCCGACTATAATATCATTTGCGTCCATTGTAAACCCAGATCAGCCTGCGAGTATCTAGCCATCAGTGTTTACAATGTCCGTCTGCCGATCATTTTCCCCAAAACACCCCTTTGTCACATAAATGGAATGGTCTTTATTCAAACAAAGAACAGTCCATTATATATATGTAACTGGCTAGAGTTAACAAATTGATTTATACACGAGCATCACTGACAGTGTTGATTCATAATAAGGCATATTTTAGTATGTGGTGTATCACATTGCTTTAATTTAAAGGACACGATTAGCTGTAAGACATTAAAGGAATAATGTTAAACCACGTTTAGCGTTACCGTCGATTTTAACAATATTTCAGTCAATAATGTTGTAGTTCAAATTCAAATCGTTTCGAATTTCTAACATTTCCATCATTTCTAGTGCAAATACAAAGGTGTTAGTATACTTTTCATTCACAACATTGTCTATAGTGTCCGAACAATGCGAATCACGCGTACCTTCATTCATCATTTCTGTTGTGTTTTCAGTCGTATCAGGTTCACCCATACTTAACATATTTAGCGTCCTATAAAATGACTTGAAATGCACCACGTTGCGGTATACAATATGTTTGACAAACAGGTCGATTCTTAAAAGTTTGATTTCGTGAACACAAATATAATGCAAGTAATCCTAAAAAATTAAAAAATTACTTGTACCAACGCTTTCGTCAGTCAGGTCATAATTTTAATTACGTAACTGTTCAACCGGTAGAATATATATTTTTTGATAAAGATGCTACTAAACCTTCAAAATAAAAGCTAGACATATTGCAGAACTTAAGTGGATGACAAATTTACAGACACCTTATCCACTCGGCCTTAATGACAATATTTATCAAGAAGGAAATATTTCTAAAGATTCTAATATTGATATGTGTTCTATATTTTCTATTCGAAAGCGTAAATCTAGGTCTCATGGTCTTAGATGTAATGGTAACATTAAACGTAAATCGCGTGTAATTATTTCTGTCGCTGATTTATATACTATTCTTAAACAGTCTGGAAAGCACTCTATGCTTTCACGGCTTACCTCTTTGTCCATTTCTTCACTAAAGTTGATCGACGAGGAAGCCGATACAATTTTCATTCGTACAGATCCCTTGTATAACACTGCTTTCATAGTTCAAAGCTACACACAACATGTTCTCCGACCCCATATTGACAAGGTGTCTAATCACGTCAGGCATTTTCTAAAACTACTACATATTAATAAAGGTATTGATTTCATTGACATGCCTAGTATTTTTCGAGATACTCATGTTGTTGATTCTATCCCAAAGTATTTCAAAAATTCCGAAAGTCCTGTAATTTGTTATAAGTATAAAAAGCCTATTAGAAATATTATTTTCAACTACAACAAAATAGTTTCTGACCTTGATATAGTAAATAATACTCCTAAGGAATGTGAATGCAACACATCAACATTTTGCTATGCTCCAGCAGGTCATGTCATCACTGGTAATTTTGATATTGTTGATATAGATTACCTTCAACTATTGATTTTAATGCCTGTCGTGCCCAGATCGCCCACTACATTGAAGATTTTAGTATAAAATAGTGTCGTAAAGAACATGCGGACCCAAACTCGCTTTCTACTTGGAAAAAGTCAATTCTTAAAATTATAGATACACGTATTTACTGTTATAATGCTAATCCATTTTTACTTCCTCCGAGACCTAGATTTTCCTTTCGTAATTTAAAATCGTGATTTCAGGAATTTTATAATAAATTTTGTTTTAGTTCCTGCATATAAAGCAGCTAATAATATAATTATTGTTTGACGCCTACATTACGTCAATGTTTTATCTCTGGAACTCGGCAGCACCAATTCGTATACTCCAGTTAATTCTACTGATGATGATGTTGTTTCCGCACATATCACTCGGTGCACTACATTCAAGGCTGGTATAAACGATAAGCAAAATAAATTGCCTACCATGTAGTGGATTCCTAAATTACATAAAAATCCGTATAAGGCTCGCTTTATTTCGAATTCTAGTGCCTGCAAAATAACAAACATCTCCAAACTTTTAACTTCTTGTCTTACTGCCGTTAAAGATCACGTTAAACTATATTGTGATAAAACTTATGAAAACTCTGGGATTAATTTATTTTGGTCTATAAAAAATTCAGGAGACGTTCTTGATAATATTTTCAATAAAGGTCAAGTTTCATCAATGAGCACTTATGACTTCTCTAGACTATTACATTACCACATCACCTTATTAAAGACAAGCTAATTTCTTTCATTCAAAAAACATTCGCTAGAGAAAATACTACATTTTTGGCATGTAATAATATTATAGCGACTTTTACTAACTGCAGTTTAGACAGTTATACTATGTGGACTTGCTATGAAGTTTGTGAAGCACTCATCTTCCTATTAGATAATATTTTCCTCAGGTATTGAACCACCGTTTATAGACAAATTGTTGGTATCCCTATGGGTACGAACTGTACACCACTTGTCGCAGATTTGTTTTTATTTTGCTGTGAAAGAAATTTCAGGTTGAGTCTTTCACCAGTTACCCAGGCAGATGTTATTGAAGCTTTTAATGACACCTCTCGGTATCTGGATGACATATTGATCATTGACAACCCTTTCTTTCCACCTATGGTTGATAATATTTATCCTAAAGAACTTCAGCTTAATAAAGCTAATATATCTGATAATAACGCTTCTTTTCTTGATTTAGATCTCTCGATTTAAAATGGTGAAATAATTATCAAAATCTATGACAAGAGAGATGATTTTAATTTTGACATTGTTAATTACCCCCACTTGGATGGGGATGTTCCCCGAGCAACTTCTTATGGGGTGTATGTGTGTCAACCTATTCGTTTTTCAAGAGCTTGTACTCGAGTTGAGGACTTAAATATTCGTAATCTTTGTATAACTAAAAAGCTACTCAGTCAGGGTTACCGTTACCATAAACTTCGTAAACATAAACTTCGTAAAACCTTTGCAAAATTTTATTATCGTAACCCTGATCTTCTTTCCAAATATAATAGTAATTTAAGGACTCTTCTGCGACAAGGACTATCACAACCTGACTTATATGGTGCTGTGATTTATAAACTTCGTCATTTCTTGGTCATGATCACATGCATACTATCTTTGTTAAACTTGTTAAAAGGTTTATCAAAAGAGGTTATGACCCTATCATTTTGCAACGTACTGCATGCTTGGTGGTAGACCCTTTTACAGTTCGCCACTATGCTTTCTACTTTAATTGTACGATGACCGGACAGGCTGTGGACCATATGATGACGCCTACCTAAAGCCCACTGGGACGGTGGCATCTTTCTTGTCGTGCCCTTAATGGTTTATTCTCTTGTTGCTCTGGCTTCTGCCAAGTCATTGAGTACCTTCATTGTGTCTTTCTAGGCTATTGTTTTCTATTGTATCATATTTACACGAGCATATTTGTGTTTTACTTATATTGCCCATTGATGCTGCCTTGTTGGTTAGAGATTATATCATGACGTGGATTTCTTTATTTACACTGTCCTGTTTTAATGGGATGACAGTAGGGTAAGTGTGAGGATTGGTGCACCCTAGAACCGGTTTATACCCCAGTGGCCTACTTAGCCACTGACCGTTCAAAGGCGGTAGCCCTATTGTCAACCCTTTTGTGTTTGTGATGTCGTTTTCATTTTTTTTATTACTTTTGCCTTCTTGTTTGTCTTTTGCATGTTTGTTTCTGTGTTTTGTGGTTGACTGTCCTCCTTGAATGCTACTTTCCCTGTCCGATATTTTTATATTTCTTCCATACCCCATTCAACCCCTTCTCCAAGAAGCGAAAATGGGGTTGACTGGGGTATGAAATAAACCCTTACTTTCGGCTTAAAATATTTGCATATTGTGAAAATAAAATGAAATATTTAATAGGTAATTTTATAAAGGTTATCGCATTTTTTCAGTAAAACATGTTTTTAAACATGTGTTTGTATTGCCGTAATATCCATTTTAAAATCCTGCTACTATAAGCTTTCTCATCGCTTAATATAATTAAAGCGGGGACACGTAATGACTTGCAGACTTTCATATATTTGTGTCTGGTGCTGAATGCGGTAGCTATTTTGTCAACCCTTTTGTGTTTGTGATATCGTTTGCATTTAATATTACTTTTTGCCTTCTTGTTTGTCTGTTTCCGTGTTTGTTTATGTGTTTTGTGGTTGAATGTCATCCTTGAATGCTACATTCCCTGTCCGATCTTTTTATATTTCTTTATGTGTAATATCATTCGCGTTAGCCTCATTAACATGTATTCCTTAGTGGGTTAACGTAATAGCTATTACTCTTTGTAATGTCATCATTGCCCGGAGCATAAAGTGCAAACGAGACTGCAATGAAACTTCACACACATATCAGGCAAGCGGAGAAAGTGCATAGCATAAGAACCATAATGATATCTTCAGTGCTTTAAATTATAGTTATTACCTTTGTAATATTGTGCGTATATGTCATGTCCGGAGCAGAAAACAACAAGTACTAATGGGATTCAAATGGACCTTCACACAATGATGGCGTGCAATGTGAGGAAGTGTAGGTCACAATAACTATACTTCTATCTTCATTCAATTATAGTTATTGTCCTTTGTTATTTCGAAATACTTATATTTATTGTCCGGATCACAATTAATACTAAAACTATATACTGCAGGATGAGACATGGCCATACGATAGGTTGAGGATACATTTTGTGGAGGTTCTATACGTTCGACCAATTATATTGTTTTATGGTGTACAGTTTAGTTTTAGCACTGTTTTACACTATACATATTAGATCAAGTAATTTAGTTTGTGCACCTGTTTATGTTTGTACACAGTTGCAACTGTAAACATCAAGTTAGTTGAATACCGGTATTTGTGTTTTGTACTTGCGCACCTGTATCCATTTGACTCCATCATTATATACTTGTACCATACAATCAGGCCCTATACAATATAGTGGCATATTGTCAAACAATATTATACGCCAGCATTTACTATTTTGAATAAAATATAAGACTCTACATGAACAGATCTGTACTAGTAATACTGTGCATCGATATTTTACAGATCACCGATATATTATAATTTAAAAATATTTTATTGCCAATATATAATCGCAAAAGGGTTGGGCTACAAGTTCTAACAACATTAGTTAATGCCATTCCCGACAAAATAATATACATACAAAGTTAGACAATTACAAACTATAAAGGTTTTGAAAACGCGCTTTTAAAGTTGCTTCAGTAATTGCGAAAATTAGTCAATGTCGCTTCCCCAAGAATACGAGAATATAAAGCAAACGTTTTGAACATGACAATGGTCAGTCAAAGTAAAAATCACTCAAATGAAAACATTCAATACACATAAGCAATAACTTTCAAGTACGCAACATGCAAATGCATAGACTTAACAAGAAAAATCATAGTATACAATCTATACTATGACGACGAGCGGCAATAAGAATAAATATTGTAGTATATATGGTATATACATGTACTTCACATTTATTTTATTTGAACTCATTGTATTGGAATTAAACCATAGTGTGTGTGCTTTTCTGTAAAATGAATAGTGAGTTCAATTTGGTGTAGCAAAGGCAGAGAACGAAATGGAAAAGTTGAAAATGAAATGTTTTTATTTGAAAATAAGCTTTAATATGGAAAGGCTAAGTGCTATATTCGCTATTTTATATTAAGCAAATACTTAAGGAGCTGCATGAAAGAAACTTTGCTAAAACCGATATTTGGCTATAGCTGAGTTCCAACTATATGTTTTCTTAAAATTCTGACTTTTGACTGTAAATAATGGTTAAATGCAAAATAATTACAATTTGCACGTGGTAATAATATGATAAAATGTATATGTTTTTAATTTCATGCTGTACAACAAGAACATTATTGATATGCAAAAACAAGAGTGCCAAGATGGCCCTAAATCGATCACCTGAGTAATGGCACATTATCGAACTTCTTCGAAATCTTATGGTCATATACAATCTGTGCAAGTTTGGTTAAGATTGTTCAAGAAATGTGGCATCCGTTGTGTTAACAACATTGATATAAAGACACTGGCAAAGTTTGGTAAAGATCAAATACAAAATGAAGGTGCTAGAGTGTAGGCAGGCCAAATATGACCCCAGGGCTACAAATAATATATGAGAGATGTGTGCCTTGTGGTTTCAGAGAAGATTTTTTTTTAAAGTTTTTCCCTATACAAGTGTTTGTAAAACATGAAACCCCTGGGGTGGGGGCCAAATATGACCCCAGGGTCAACATTTGAACAAACTTGGTAAAGGACCATAAAAGTATAGTAAATGCAAAATATTAAACCTCTGGCTCTTGTAATGTTTCCTATATAAGTCTATGTAAAACTTTGACCCGCAGGGCGGGGTCAAATTTGACCCCAGGGTCACCATTTAAACAAAATTGGTAGAGAACCATAAGCTTAGAGTAAATGCAAAATATTAAACCTCTGGCTCTTGCAGTTTCAGAGAAGAAGATTTTTTTTATGTTTATCCCCCATACAAGTCTTTGTAAAACTGTGACCCCCGGGGCGGGGTCACCATTTGAAAAAACTTGGTAAAGGACCATAACCTTATCGTAAATGAAATATATTAAACCTCTGGCGCTTGCAGTTTCAGAGAAGATTTTTTTCCTATATAAGTCTATGTAAAACTGTGATCCCCCGGGGCGGGGCCGAATTTGACACCAGGGTTACCATTTAAACAAACTTGGTAAAAACAGAATATTAAAGCTTAGGCTCTATCAGTTTCAGAGAAGAAGATTTTTCAGTCTTTCCCTATACCAGCCTATGTTAAACTGTGACCCCCGGGACGTGGCCAAATGTGACCCCAGTGTCATCATTTGAACAAACTTGGTAATGGACTATTATCTTATAGTAAATGCAAAATATTAAACCTCTGGCTCTTGTAGTTTCAAAGAAGAAGATATTTTTTTCCTATACAAGTCTATGTAAAACTGTGCCCCCGGGAGGGGCCAAATTTGACGTCAGGGTCACTATTTGAACAAACTTGATAGAGAACGATATGCTTATAGCAAATGCAAAATATTAAATAACTGGCTCTTGCAATTTCAGAGAAGAAGAATTATTTTGTTTTTTCCTATATAAGTCTATGTAAAACTGTGACCCCTGGGCGGGGCCAAATTAGACCCCAAGGTCACCAGTTGAACAAATTTAGTAGAGGACAATAAGCTCATGCTATATGTAATACATGAAAGCTCTGTGCCTTGTGCTTTCAGAGAAGAAGATTCCTATATGTCTATGAAAAACATGCAAAATCTCAATATACAAACTTTGGATCCCCAGGGCATGGCAAGTTTTGACCTCGTGGACTTCACTTGAAAAACTTGATAGTCTAGGCGTATGGCGATCATTTTAAAAGAAAAACCGTTGAAATCTGTCCAGCGGTTCTGGCGAAGAAGGTTTTTTAAGGGTTCAACCATATATAGTAATGGCGGCCATCTTGGATGACGCGCTGACCTAATTTTAACAAATCTAAAAGTCATTTATCTAAGGATCATTCACGTGAAGTTTGGTTAAAATTAGCGGTTTCTGAGAAGAAGTAGTTTGAAGTAAAGTTAACGACGACGACGACGGACGTACGAAGAGTATGATGCAGATGTTTATCACACAGTTTGTTGAAACCCCATCAGGTGATAATAGAGAACTAGTGCATGGGACATTTGTTGCGTGATTTCTTTTAAATATTTAAACGGCCATAGCAGAATTTATCGAACGAAAGTTGTGAAAAATATAACAAGGGTTATGAAGGAATTAAAAGCACAGAAAAGATGTATAGAAATATTCAAAGGAGCGTAACTCTGCCATAAATCATTGAGCCGCAGCAACACAAATGTAATGCGTATCTCCACATCATACCGACACTTCTCATGAAGGTTGGTGGAATCCATTAAGGGGTTATGGAGACATAGTGCAGATGGTGAGACATGATTTTTGTGTGAAAATATCAAAAGTGTCATAACGGTAAACTTGTCAAAATCATCGAACCTTAACAAATTGATTTTATGCACATATGCACTTCATACAAATGCTTCTCATATGATTTTTGACGGTTGATTATATTCACACAAATTCTTGTCCAAACTACATGTGTATTCCTCCATATCTCCATGATGGACTTCACGAAACGATTAGAAGCATCAAACAGTTTGAAGTGGAGACGTGCATATCAACTAGTTAATCCGAGCCTTCTCTGACCTTACAAGCACTTTTTTACGATTTTGATATTTCTTCTAGCTGTCTACGGTCAGAGGAACTCCTATAGTAAAAACCGGGGATCGCTCGAGGGAGCTACCAACATTATCTACGGCATCGTGTCAATTAGAAAAACTTATTGATTAATAAATGTTTTATATTCCCAGCTGCAGTGATAAAACTGCATATTTATCAATTGTATTATGTTTTGAAGAACGAAATATTTCCAATATCCTATACAACTTTAGTAAGCTTCATAAAACACATATTTTGGTTCAAAGAGGTAAATAAATATATTGATTGATACATGTACTGGTTTGCTAAAAGTAGCCGAAGAGAAAATAGTGTTTATTGTACTGTTTCTTGTTATTTGATACTATTCAAAGAAAAAACAACTAAATGTAAGAGAGTAGAAATAAGTTCACTTCAATGTTAAAAATGTCAACATCCGATGACAAGCTCGCGCACGCGCTGTTAATAGGGACCCTCAAAGGTTAGCCAATAAGAATTGATTGACAGCTGTACAGAAGTAGTAGCCGAATTGCTAAAACAAAACGCACCAATCTATGATTATTATCCCTATTGGACGCCCCATTCCGTAAGAAAGACATTTAAGACCGAAAAATATTAACAAGAGATGTCAATTAAAAATACCTGCATCTTCAGTATAATCATATTTGACCGATCGATTCTTTACTGCAGTATTGTATTTTTCCAGTATTGTGTATTCCTACATGTTATATAAACCGGGTTATATATATAAATTAGAGTTTTTAGTTATTATCGAGTGCTTCTGTCATCATTGGGAAACATTGTTCAAATACTGGAAAATAATTTTAAAAATATAACGCGCATGCATGGTAAGCGCGAGAATTCCCCATACCGACTCAAAATAAAGTTTATCTTATCTTATCTTATGCCTAAATTTGCGGGGAAATGAGTGCTGGACAGAAAATCATTTCTATTTCGGTATATATTTACTTTTTCGTATACGATGATTCGTCTGATGATGAAATTTTTTATCATTTTAATAAATTAAACTGATATTTTCTATTGAAGAGCTACTAACGTCGTTTGTTTACGGAAATTCGGATACTACTTGCATACCTGTAACTGTTTTAGATCCATGAAATTTGAATTCAGTGCATATTTACTTTATATCTTGACTTAAAATCAAGCAGGTGGGCCGTGACTCATTGTTATTCTCCCTAGTGGGTGAGGAAATCCGCGTGTTTTAACTATAGGAGTTTCTCTGACCGTGTACAGCCAGAAGAAATATGTCTTACAAAAAGGGCTGGTACGGTCAGAGAAGGCTCGGATTAGCAGAATGACTAGAGTAATACCGGGTTATATCGGACACCTTCGGGAACTTTCTTATATACGCACCGTTAGAAAAATAATACAAGGATAATCTCGGTTGTTACTATTGTTACGATTCCATTCCAATGTGCTATAATACGAATACGTTCCGCAAATGTATTTTAATCGAGTAAACACGTGTTTGAAGTAATAAACCATCGGCTGGGGGAGTATCGGACAGTCAGCGGGTTGTATCGAACATCGAAAAAAGGGTTCATCGGACTTGCATTTTTCAACTAATATGAAGTCATTTAATGTGTTAATAACACATAAACATGATTACCAGCTAGGTAGTAGGTATTTCATTAGTAAATGAGAATTATTGCGTCAGAAATACACAGCCTCCGAGGATATGAATAAAACATGAATTGCGTATAACTTGTTCTTATACAGTTACGATAATTTTAAAATGGCGCAAATGCTTAAAGGTACATATTCAGAGGAAAACACTGAAATGAGATGTAAATAAATGTGGACAAATCAGTACTCAGTGGGGATTCGAAAATAGGGACCCTTGAACGAAAAAATAGGTAAAGGTAATGTGTACCTTCACCTTCTTACCACAAAAGTTAGCCCTACGACGAGAAAGGAGTAACGTGCTTAAAAACCTTTCTATTCGGAAGCCCGTTGTCTTTAAAGAAATCGCAAAAAGAAGATAAGCGCATGTTGATCTTCTCTGATTTCAGAATTGTAATTGTCATCATCATGGTTCAATAATTTATAAACTATATTCTTATGAAACAGGTGTGCTGCAAATAATGTTAGTAAGTGCGGCCCATTCCATGTACAAGTATTTAATGCACAAGGATAAGTTCTTCCCTTAATACATGTAATAAACACCAAGGCCTAGTCTACCGTGAAATAGATTTGCCATATTATTTTGAAGTACATGACTTTTCAATTTGGTAAATTGCAACTGATTTTCTCATGACACGGGAACAGTTTACAAAATCTTACGGTCGCTATTTTTTTTTTTTTTGTGTGCGTTATTTTTCTACAGTGAAACCATTGTGTACAATGAATTAGTCCCAGGTTAACACCCATCATTATGCGAATTATCAGAGGCCTGAGAATTGATGTAATTTAGGGTTTAGTTAGAATTAAAGGATAGTACATTTTACTTATTTTAGAAGCGTAGAGGTCTAGTTTTTACATGTAGCGATCATTGTTATGCACCTCGACATGTGCGGCCATGTTTATACGGAGCGCGTGCTGTGACGATCCGTTACTTATCGTTTCTGGTAAAGTAGCGAGGGAAATGTTAATATTGTAAATATTATTTTTGTAAATATTATTTAGAAATAGATCTTCATCGCTTATTTATTAGATCTAGAAACAATACGGTTATTATTTTCTAGGCAAAAGTACCCGCACATCTCTATTCAACACTAACATTATTGTCATAGTCTCAGGTGAGATTTCTGTTCGATACAACCCAATGCGAAGTTAAAGTTACTTGTTACACATGGGGTTTATCGGGTACTTGTTTTGTTCTATCTCTTGATATTTTCCCCCTGAAATTGAAAATATTTTGTATTTACATTTCTTTTTTAATTATTAAATAAACAAAAGAAAACAAATTTAAAATAATTTCACATTCACTATCTAACAAATGAAGCAAGTTTTCTCGATCATCTGCACCGCTTGCCTGTTTACAACATTATCAAGCGTCGAAGATGATCAAGACTAATTTCATGTAGGTCAATCCATAACAACACACACTGAAAATGAATGTTAGCCTATCTTCAACTTGACACATCCAACAGAAGACAATATAACTTGTATGCATATTAAAACACATTTTCTACTTACGATTACTTGTGTATGTCTAACTCCAAAATGTCAACGTCTCTCTCTCTCTTTCCTAACATGTGAAGTAAAATGGCCGCTTCTGAAATTAGAAAATAGACTAAACTGTGACGTCGCGCTCTTCCGTTAATACCTTACTTTAATGAAACATCTCCGATTTTTTTCGTATTCCCCAGTGAGGTATAAATCACATTTACACACAACTAAATCATACACGTATACAAAACTTCATTGGAATTTTATTAGAACAAAACATACTTCACCTTGATTCCAAAACGTATACAGAAAATGGAATCCACAATTACGAGGGGTACAGCAAATTTACGCTTCACTGCTCACTATATGCGCTATATGGAATCGGCAATTAGGTCAAACCTAAAACAGTTATAGAGCGTTCTAATGATTTCCATACACAGTAATAGTTAACTGAATTTACATATTCATGAATAATAACGCTCTATGAAAAAACAGAAGACAACAGTTTATTGTAATGCATGCGACATACACACAAATAAGCGAACATATAAAACTATATAGTAACATATTTAAAATTATAATCCGTATATATCCAGAAACAATATTTGATAAACACGTGTGTCGATTATCAAGCGACATATGCGGCAGGCCCGTAGCCAGAGTTTAAAAAACACCGAGGCAAACCGAGGTTGTTTTTTTGCCATACAATCAAATAATAAACAATTATTGAGAAAAATCAATAGAAAAGTTGTATGAAATGTAAGTATACTAAAGTGTTAGAATGCATTATGTGGCCAGTAATTTTTTTATTTGATTTAATTATTTACAGTTATTTTCTTATCTTTAAATGATATTTATTAATATGCCATACATGTTAATTTAGAACTATGACATCATGGTTCCCAAAATAGCTGCTCCCTTATCCATTTTAGAACAACTTTCACAAGTTCATATGTTTTTTGTTAATCATCCGATTTTTACCCATATTTTCAGATCTCAATAATGAAGATTGTTTGACTGTATACCTACATTCCCTTTAATGGGTCACTTGTTGTTTCTTCTTCATAGGAGTAAAGTACAACATACTTGCAATCGAGCCTCAGGTTACATACATGAGCTAAGGCTCAATTTAGAAGTATATAATCGAGTGTTCATGCATTTGTCCTAACGGTTACCGTTGGCAAATAGGCACTTAAAAGCTTTCATTGTTTAACTTGCTTTCTGCAATTCAATCAAATATAATTATATATAATTTTGTACGCTTGAATTCTGCATTAAAACTGTAAATATCTAACAACTATACGCTTCCCCAGGGAGTACCTCCTTTGATTACATGTAAAAGCATTATATTTTCAAAAGCCTAATGCATTTAATTAACACCTTTGATATTTGCGTTTCTCTTACAATTGTATTATAGTTAGGTATAGTAAAACTTTGTTGGAATTTCAGGCTCTGGGCAAATACAGATGTGCCAATATGTGTTGAATGTATTTAAATATAGTTGATATTTAAAAACGCACAAAGGAAGTTGCGGATGTGATGTCTGTAGTAATAAACGCACAATTTTGACACTTATATAATCAACGCATTTTCAAATTTAAAAGCTGGCACGAAGCCATCAAATGAAATATATTGGCACACACGTGGTCTTTGAGTGGAAAATAATTTATTCACATCAATTGTATCTAAAACCAGTTATATTAGTCGTTAAAATCAGAGTCAGACGCTAGGCTTGATCATT
Source organism: Cyrtodaria siliqua (assembly GCA_037043455.1). NCBI lineage: Eukaryota > Metazoa > Mollusca > Bivalvia > Adapedonta > Hiatellidae > Cyrtodaria > Cyrtodaria siliqua. The sequence goes on from JAWPHD010012181.1 coordinate 50,545, forward strand.
CGTTTTGAGTCAGTTGGACAATTTTGTATTATTTTAAAATAAAAGTAAACTATAATACAATCATTTCAATGACATTTAAACACTTGGTGATTATTACATTTAAGCAGTGTTTTTCAAATTCCCATTTTCTCAGATTTTAAAATAGCAACATATCAACCATGCGGTGTTACGTGGAATTGCTGAAGTGTGTTATATTCTTAGGGAGCTCAGCTTTACTTTACGTGGAATGTATTTTTCTAAACGATTTCATTAAACAATACCATGGAAAACGTCTACCTGCTGTCTTTGAAACTTATCATGGACTGTCTAAGATCAAATGTGCTCAAACGTGTCAGTCTGGTATGGACTCGCATGCATGTTCGGGGGCAAACTACAACAAACAAACCAAAGAATGTGGTCTGAGTCAATCATCCATCGGAAGTATGACGGACACGGATCCTGGACAATATGTGGCACTCAGACTGACCTCAGCAGGTATTTAACTATTTAAGCTGCCTAATAGTTCTTATTGTCTACCGCCTGTTCAAAGTCGCCAACCCTGTCTTCAATAATCTTTATGTCCTGTTCATTGACACATTAACTTGCTCTTTTGATTTAGTTTGTGGGGCATTGCAGACCTACGGTGACATTGCGTTTGGGTGCTGATGTTTCTATGGGACCGTTTTACGCCTTTTTACGCCTTATATGTATTAATATCTACATATCAATTTTACTAGTCTAGTTTCTCCTGTATTTTTAGCCTTTCTGCTCTAGTTATGGTTCGAGTTCAAAATGTTACTAGCAGCAAAGTGGTGGTGTCAGTGGAAATGCAACACACTGACCATTTCGATGGTACCCGTTTTCAGCCCAAAGTGTGCATGCCATGAGAGAAAAGCAAGGTCAACGGTCATAACCCCATTTTTACCTTTTTATTCGGTGAACATCTAAATTTAAGAGAATAGTTTCTAAGTTGGTAATTCATGTAGGATTACCATGATTACAAATGCATACATAGGTGTAGGATACGCTAGTATACGTTTTGTATCTTTATATGTATGTCGTTCGTTAACTACGTGTTGACAACACACTATCACCTTCATTTTGCACCGATGTATACCAAACTAGGAAAAAGTCGTATCAACAGTGTTCAACGGATTTGGAAAACCACTACCATCGGTTGATATACACTTGAGTTATGTCCATTGATTGATCGAAACAAAACTATATGTAGCATTGTCAACACTATAGCACCTTCATTTTCCATCCAGTCCTTACTAAACTTTGAAGCATTTCAATATTAATGAACGTTCAGACAGATCCTAAAACAACTAATATTTGATAAAAACACTAGCCTTGATTATACATTGTCAGCAGTATATTCAATTTAATTTAAATAATTTAAATTTAATTTAAATATAATTACAAACATGGTCATAGTTAATATAGCAATACAAATATTGACAACTATGAAAAGCATCTACTGAGATATTGAAAAATAAACAGCAGAGTTATGCTAATTGATTTATTATAAAATGAATTTTATAGTTTGCATTGTTATTGCCTACTGGCGTGGCCCAGTGGATTTTGCAGAGAACTTGAAATTTGGAAGATCCGGGTTCCAGCTTTAAAGCCACTACTGAGTTTCGTCAGTTGTACTTTGGCAAGACACGTTCAACAGACACGTCGTTAGTAAGGGTAGGGCCGGTTCCTGGATTGCTATGTAACCTCTAGTTTCTGGGGAATCCCTAAATAGCATATGATGTGTTGATGAGTCGTTAACCAATATTCATTTCAGTCCGCTGCCTTAATAGCACTCTAGCATGTTGGTGTTTCATTTATACAGCTAACCTTTATTATATTTTTTTCAAGTAGAGGAAAGCAGGTTCCATAAGGTCTCTTGTTAATTTTGGTCGTAAGTATTTCTTATAATAATACACTGACTAATATATTTAAAAAGTATAATATGATCATATATTACTCCGGGCTTAGTAAATATAAAAAAGTAGATTAATTGAAAGCAACAAACAAACAAAAGATAAAAGTAGCAGACTCGGTCTTATTGAGTCTGTTCATAAGAGTTATTGTAAAGTGCATCACCTCTAACGCCTCCTAGCACCGGCTTAAGCGATATTCTACTTTAAAGCCACCAAGATTGGACTTGATGATCCCAAAGGGCCAGTAAGTAATAACACTACTGATTTATAATCTGGACAGCCTTTTACGGCCGCCACACAGCACTTAACAAACGCTAGTGTGAACAATAACAAATACTGAAAAGTGGTTCCATTGAAAGCAACAACACAAAAACAAGATAAGAGTAGCAGACTCGGTTTTATTGAGTCTGTTCATGATAGGTAATGTAAAGTGCATCACCTCGAACGCCTCCTAGCACCGACTTAAGCGATATTCTACTTTAAAGCCACCAAGATTGGGCTTTATGAGCCCAAAGGACCAGTAAGTAATAACACTACTGATTAATAATCTGGACAACCTTTTACGGCCGCCACACAGCACTTAACAAACGCTAGTGTGAACAATAACAAATACTGAAAAGTGGTTCCATTGAAAGCAACAACACAAAAACAAGATAAGAGTAGCAGACTCGGTTTTATTGAGTCTGTTCATGATAGGTTATGTAAAGTGCATCACCTCGAACGCCTCCTAGCACCGACTTAAGCGATATTCTACTTTAAAGCCACCAAGATTGGGCTTTATGATCCCAAAGGACCAGTAAGTAATAACACTACTGATTAATAATCTGGACAACCTTTTACGGCCGCCACACAGCACTTAACAAACGCTAGTGTGAACAATAACAAATACTGAAAAGTGGTTCCATTGAAAGCAACAACACAAAAACAAGATAAGAGTAGCAGACTCGGTTTTATTGAGTCTGTTCATGATAGGTTATGTAAAGTGCAACACCTCTCACGCCTCCTAGCACCGGCTTAAGAGACTAGTAAGTAATAACACTACTGATTTGTAGTCTATGAATTATTGTAGTAATTTAAAGTCAGTCGTGTGAATTTGGAGATTATTTTTCAATGCATATGTTCTAAATGACAGTTTCACATAAATAAATCACGCATTTGTAATGATAATCACTTCCTGAAAAATAACATCTTATACAAAAGTGTAACGCTGTAAGTACAACCAGTTACTAATTTCTAGTTCAGTAGAAGTTAATACTGCTACTAATTGTGATAACAGTCGATGACATACCTATGACATGGTATTTCTGATGTATACTCACTATATAAATGCTTTCTAAAAACTTTATTTATTTTGTCTAGATAGTTAATTGTACTTCCAAGCCATGCATATCATGAACGATAAATGCTTAAGCTTTTTTTGCTGTGTGTGAAGCTCTTACGTCCTAGTTCCTAAGCGGTTAATACTTCCTATCTCCTAAGCAGGTTCTACTTCCAAATTATTGTTGAAACACCCGTGAAATATACATACAGGAGAGAAGTCATCTAAGGAAATCCTTATAAGGAATTCCTTATTGGTGATTGCCATATACAATATATATTTCAATCCAAAATTAATATGTGTAAGGACTTCCTTATTGGTGATTGCTATATACAGTATATATTTCAATCCAAAATTAATATGTGTAATGACTTCCTTATTGACGTTTGCCATATACAATATATATTTCAATCCAAAATTAATATGTGTAAGGACTTCCTTATTAGTGATTGCTAAGTACAATATATATTTCAATCCAAAATTAATATGTGTAAGGATTTCCTTATTGGTGATTGCTAAATACAGTATATATTTCAATTCAAAATTAATACGTGTAAAGACTTCCTTATTGGTGATTGCTATATACAATATATATTTCAATCCAAAATTAATATGTGTAATGACTTCCTTATTGACGATTGCCATATACAATATATATTTCAATCCAAAATTAATATGTGTAAGGACTTCCTTATTGGTGATTGCTAAATACAGTATATATTTCAATCCAAAATTAATATGTGTAAGGACTTCCTTATTGGTGATTGCTATACACAGTATATATTTCAATCCAAAATTAATATGTGTAAGGATTTCCTTATTGGTGATTGCTATATACAGTATATATTTCAATCCAAAATTAATATGTGTAAGGACTTCCTTATTGGTGATTGCTATATACAGTATATATTTCAATCCAAAATTATTATGTGTAAGGATTTCCTTATTGGTGATTTCTAAATACAGTATATATTTCAATTTAAAATTAATATGTGTAAGGACTTCCTTATTGGTGATTGCTATATACAGTATATATTTTAATCCAAAATTAATATGTGTAAGGACTTCCTTATAACATCCAGGACAAGAGTCACATATAGAACCGTGATATAATACGTTTGTTTCAGTCGTTTGGATTCAAGTTATGTGTTACCTATTCAGTTATTCATTGTCTGCTTCTTAAACAATCGTTTTGCTAACTTGGACCGTAATCTCTAGCGTCATGCAGTTAATGAGAGCGCTGTAATATTACTTGCAGTTGTTACAAAGAAGATGAGATTTTCCGAAATAATTTAAGTAAATCTGCGAGAAACAAAGCTAAATTTTACACCAGGTTCAGCATGTTCAGGAAAAAAAAAGACTTGGTAGAGGACAATAAGATAATGCTATATGCAAATTATTAGAACTCTAGTTTTTGTAGCTTGCAGTTTTAAAGAAGAAGATTTAATGTCAAGAGAGAAAAGCGAGGTCAAAGGTCTTAACCCTTTTTTTATTTTCAATAGCTGTTCTCTATGTAAATCTTAAACATGTCAAACTTTTGGATTCCTGTAGCGGTGCTATTTTAACCCCGACGACTTTGCATGAATAACCGTAATAGTCAAGGGTCCCTTTTGAGCAGAACCCTGTTTAATTCTGTTCAGCGCTTCCTAAAGAAAAAACATGTTTATGATTTTGGCTACGTTCTGTTACAGCAACAATCTTTGATTATTAACCATATTAGCATGAAAAAGCAGTTTCTTAGAAGAAATTGTTTAATGCAACAAGTTAACGACGCCGTGCGGCAGAACAGACTTCGGATGAGCGGACGGACGGCGGTTGTTCATGAGAGGTAATACAAGGGGCAACTTATCATGCGTATACCCGTTGTATATGAAGTGATATGACTTATTGGGTATCAATTTCTTCCTCAAAGCAGATTCAACTCTGTGAAATAATTATTGCTTGGAGACGGCTTGGTTAGACATTTCTCATTCGTGTTGTCCAAAATTGTTGGTACTTCATTTAGTTTTTAAATCGACATGGCCATTTGGTTTTAAAATTTAGCGAAACCTCAACAAAAGGATGAACTTTCCAAGAATCTAAATCAAACTCGCTCATTTGTCGAAGGCTTCCATATATTGATAAGACGAGCGATTTTAGTATGCAACGGTTTACCCACGCTACATATCTTAATCTATCATAAATCTCCTAGAAACGGATATTATTCTCTTATCCGTTTATATGCACACAAAAGCAAATGGAGGAAATTTTAACACATACCATAATGCTATCCTACGTAGATACTATCATTAGCTTAATGCAGAACCGCTAATCGCTTAGCACCAGTGACGTCACATGTCTCGCGACATTTAACTGACTTCAAATAGGGCGAACATAAGAGTGTGTGCGCTTTGAGTTTTAATTGACTACTGTGGGAAAACCGGACAATCAATTAGTGTAATATTAGAACACAAATTGTATATTATATATACATATTTAATAAAACTATTCACAAAAACACACACATGTCCACATTTAAGCCGGTGCTAGGGGCGTCAGAGGTGTTGCTCCTTATATTGCTTCTCAAGAACAGACTCCATAAAACCGAGTATCCTACTTTTTACTCGTGTTTTTCTTTAGTGCAGTTTTTATTTACATATCTTAAAACTAGAGCATGAACTATAAAACAATAGTTAGATTAACCTTAAGTTAATCAATGGTTTTGATAATTCGATTTCAGGACCTAGGTCAGTCATCATTTTGATGTTAATGTTCTTTCCCAAAACTGGGTGCATTTGCATTGTTCTCATTTTTCTCATTATGGCGGGAAACAAATTCACGTTTTAAATGTTGTTATTGTTTTCCTTCGGCTTGTTAAAACGCCTCATTACAGTTTTACATTCACACGAGCTAAATTCGATTGTAACAAAGTTGTCCAAAATTAGATGTGGCAGGAAATTAATATTTCTATCGACGCCGATTTACATTTAGCAAGGTAAATAAAAAAAACAGTTGACGGGGTTTAAATCAACACTCTGGTAAATGCACTACAGAAGAACGAGTTTTGATTTAAATGTGAACGGAGTTGTAGTTTGCATATCTTGTTCTAGTTTATGGCTCTCTGTCAATGAATTAAATAAATGTGCAGTGCGTGGGCGTGCTTATGTGCGTGCGTGTGTGCGTTCGGGAATGTGTGTGAGTTGGCATTTTTACATACTCATTTTCCTTGCAAGATTGATACTTTTTATTTGGTAGTGTTGGTGGCATTTAAATAGTGCTTTTGAGTGATCATGCTTTTAATAAGTTATTCATGGTGACACAAAAATAAATACATAGTTTTATATGTGATAAGATTCCTTTTAGACAAGTTTAGATACGGTTAGACAAATAAGACACGAACATATAAATAGTCGTTAAAACTACATGCAAATATATAATCATGATGTAATTGATCAATGCTGACTTCATATTTAGATATGTTTTTAAAGCAACTATACGTACATATATTCGTAAATGTATATGGTAGTGTCCAGCAGGAAATGTAGATGGCAATATCTAGCAGGACATGTAGATGGCAGTGTCTAGCAGGAAATGTAGATGGCAATGTCTAGCAGGACATGTAGATGGCAATATCTAGCAGGACATGTAGATGGCAATGTCTAGCAGGACATGTAGATGGCAATGTCTAACAGGAAATGTAGATAGCAATGTCTAACAGGAAATGTAGATAGCAATGTCTAACAGGAAATGTAGATAGCAATGTCTAACAGGAACTGTAGATGGCAATGTCTAACAGTAAATGTAGATGGCAATGTCTAGCAGGACATGTAGATGGCAATGTCTAACAGTAAATGTAGATGGCAATGTCTAGCAGGACATGTAGATGGCAAAGTCTAACAGAAAATGTAGATGATAATGTCTAACAGAAAATGTAGATGGCAATGTCTAGTAACAGGAAATGGAGCATCCACTGACCACTATCAACCAAAAAAAGGCATAGAAAATTACACGGATACAAAAAGTAATGTATGTGACATCACAAACATAAAAGGGTTGACAATTCAGCTACCAATTTGGAACGGTCAATGGCAAAGACGGGCGCGGGTTTTTTAAAACAAGTTTTAAACAATACCAAATCTCACTCTTACCCAATTGGCTTACCAATAATACGCCTCTCTACCCACAAGGATATATCCTCTAACAAACTAGGCTGTATTTAAGAGGCAAAATAAGTATAACACTTTAGATGACTGTGTTATAAATATGATTTAATTATACGTATTTTATACTATGACATGGTAACCATAGTAACGTTCTTACAATATATACGCATATACAATGGACCATCTGGCGGACAAGGCTCATATACGTGTCTTGCCTAAACCACATGGAGAAACACAGAGAGGTTCGAACCCCATATCTACGTATTCAGAGTCTGTCGTGCTATCAAATTAGTCAAGGAAGCCCCTAACTCATGAATGAACACACATTACAATATACAAATGAATTGTAACTAAGGAATAAGAGTGTAGTTATAATAATTCGATTTACTTTTAAAAGATTATAAACGATATATTTAAAACTCAATACAATAATGTTTAACCAGTGAATTAAGAAATTAAAATTATTAGTTTACTGATTTAACTACCTTTTTTGTGTTCCATTCAGATGCTGATGAGTGTACTGAAAATACCGATAACTGTCATGCAGATGCTGCTTGTACAAATACGTTGCGGTCCTTTACATGTGCTTGCAATAGTGGATACACTGGCGACGGGATTACTTGTACAGGTGAACTTATAGCACACCTAAAAGTAACGAATCAGCATTGTATTATTATGTTTTTTCATTTTGCAATATTCATGTTATCCGTATGAATATATGGCTCTCTACATATTTGAGGAATATACACAAAGGTCAATGGACCTTTATCAAGCAAATTGAATCTATAATATACATAATATTTTTATCAAACAAATTGAGTTTGAATGTATATAACATTTTTATATTCTTTTAAATTAGAAACCTATATATCAAAAATTAATTATTGACATTGCTATTTAATATAAATATATATTCGTATGCCTTCCAGATGTTGATGAGTGAACCGAAAATACTGACAACTGTCATGTAAATGCTGCCTGTAACACTATGACGGGATCCTATACCCGTGCGTGTAATAGTTGATACACTGGCGACGGTGTTACTTGTACAGGTGATACAAGTACAACACACCTGCAATTAACAAATCAGCATTATAGTCAGTTTTATGTTAAAAATATCTTGGCAAATAAATACGTGATCAGAATGAATCCACAGCTCCCTCAGGTGCCAATCCATTTAATTAAATACGGGTTAAAACCATTAACCAATGAAGTACGGATTTCATGAATGTACTCAAAGATAATGTCTGAACTTTTATAAAAAACAAATTGACTCTACAGGATATATAAACTTTCTTTAGAACACTGGACAGCAACATGTATTTCCTGACATGGAGATGTCAGGTGCTTATATATCATTCGTATTCCTTTCAGATGTTGATGAGTGTACTGAACATACTGATAACTGTGATGCAAATGCTGCCTGTACAAATACGGTAGGGTCCTTTACATGTGCTTGCAATAGTGGATATAATGGCGACGGGGTTACTTGTACAGGTAAGCTTACATGTATAACACACCTGAAAATAACGAATCAGCACTGTATTAATATGTTGTTTTATTTTGCAATATTTCTGTTATCAAAATAAATCTACGGCTCTCTCACCTGTTTCGCAAGTTTCATAAGCAATAAAAGCTCTAACCAATGCACTACACATTTGAAGAATGTACACAAACGTCAAGTATTAGACCTTTATCAAGCAAATTGAACCTACAATAAACATAACATTGTTTCAAAATGGAACAATACATATCAAAATACATTTCTTGAAATTAAGATTTCACATACATAATTAACACATGAGCATATTTAATTATTTTAGCTCTACCGTCGTCCGTCCTTCCGTTAACGTTTGCCTCGTTAAGACGATCATGGAGCCTTCAATATGCATCCGATATTTTCCAAACTTGGCCAGATTGTTGATATGAATAAAAGCTCAGACGTGTTTGAAAACATCTAAATCGTACAGGAGTTGTGGCTCTTGATTTCTTAAATATGCTATACCTTTCCTCGTAAAGACGACATAAACTTCAATTTGCATCAGATCTTTACACATCTTAGCAATATTGTTGATATCAATAAAAGCATGGGCATGTTTGAAAACCAGTCAGATCGGTACTGTAACGATGGAAATATAGCCCCTGATGTTAATCAATATGCTATTGAAAGCGACTCGTTCTTTTGCGCATAAATATTGCGCTCCTAAAGTCGCGCAATATTAATGCGCAAACGAACTCGTGCATTTATCCCAGTATGAATTTAATAACCTATAATTACATCTTTAAAACATATTTTGTGCATGATACATGTTCCGAACTTTCGACATGCCACATACTTATTAACATAATAATAACGTAATACGATATTCTCTGTTAAATGTCATATTATCTAACACTCAAAAGTTTCATCTGAACTGTTTATTAAGGCAGAATATAGTACTTGTGCCAAACGCGTCAGCAAATGCAAAGTGTATAACACTAATAGGTTTATAGGAATAAACATATCATAAATATGAAATTTGATTTTTATCTGCAATCTTGTCTTGTCGTGCCCTCATTTGTTTGTTCTCGTGTTGCTTTGGCTTCTGCCAAGTCATTGAGTACATTCTTTATGGCTTTCTATGCTATTTTTATATATATATACACGAGCATTTTATATTGCCTATTAATGCTGCCTTTTTGGTTAGAGAATATTTCATGGAGGGTATTTGTTTATTTATTGGGATGACAGTAGTGTACGTGTGAGGTTTTGTGCACCCAGAACCTAGTTTAAAGCCCTAGTGACCTTTTTGCTACTGACTGTTTCAAGGCGGTAGCCCTATTGTCAACCCTTTTTGTGGTTGTGACGTCATATGCCCTTATTCCTTATTAACATTGCCATTCATGTTTGTCGTTTTGCGTGTTTTGGGGTTTACTGTGTTCTGTGAAAGCTACATTTCCTGTTCGACTTTAAATTTATAATTATGTTTATAGGAATTAAAATAATAAATAAATTCGGACAGACACGTGTTGTTCAAAGACTGTTTTGGAAGTATTTATTGTAACAGTAATGATTAAGGACAGCGAGAGCATATGCGAATACGCGTCTCCAGTCGTATGTTCAACTACCTGCAACATGACCAACACGGCTAAATACTATTTCAAATGGAAATATCCTTATTTCAATTTCTCTAAAACCACAAAAAAACATTTCACGAGACCGTTTTCATAGGCTTGACATGTAGTTGGAACAAAATAAATTATTTTTAATGATATCTAAGATGACTGCCAGTACCATGACGCTTATTGATATTAGACCTTAGCAAAGTGTATAGTTTTGATATACTTTACAACGTTACAGATATATTGATATGAAACCTTTACAAGCGTATACTTTTCAAAATAATTTAAGGAGCACAAACCTTATAAGAGACGTTTAAAATGCATATTGATATAAGACCATCACAATGTACATTGATATGAGATGTTTTGCAGACAAAAAGCGCCGCGCGGACAAAAAGCGTCACTTTTTCTAATTTTGTGCAGACAAAAAGCGCTGCAGACATACGTTGTTATGCGACCTTTACAAAGTTTATTGTTTTGAGATCTCTAGTTAGTACTTGTTACATTGGTCACTTTAATTGTCTTGCATCCAGGTAATAATAAACAAGAACTACGTTTTATTCAATTAAACATACATTTATGTTCACCGTCTTATTCAATAGATGCTATCTGTTTATAATAACCATAATAATAATAAAGACTTTATTTACCGAGAGAATTCATTCGAAACTAGTCAATCTTCTAAGAGGCTCTGTTTTTTGGGCTCATATATATATATAGTTGTGAACATCGTCATCACCTCCATCCGGTGTTTATAAAGATACCAAATGCATTATAACTGGACGTTAGGACATTAATTTTGAATTCTTATTCTTTAAAACCAACCGTTTTGTATGTGTGCACATTTTACAATGGTGATGTACATGTGATGATATACATGTGATGATGTACATGTAGCGGTACGTCTGACGACGGTTCTCGAAGAAGTTCAGAAACATACAAAATAAAGACCCAAACGCATGCGTCTATTGATCAAAACTTGGCGAATACAAACGAGTAAAACGAGATTCGTTTTAATAGTAACGCACTGTGGTATCGGCAATGGGGGATAACAGCGTATTTGTCATGCATAATTTATTTAAAAAACAAAAACAATGTTTAGGATTTTTATGTTCAACCGCAAGTCAATCCCATTTAATATGCTGATATTAATGAATGCCGAAAAAAAAACACCGTCGACTACGGTCAATTGGTGTACACGGATTCATACATAAAGTTAAATAACACTGTTTTAGTTTAATTATGTTTTATCTTCAGTATCCTGTGCCCATGGAGTTGATGCCGAGGTTACAGTCGGAAGCACACTGTATGCTATATGCACATGTGACGCTAACTATTTTGGCCGTTATTGTGATTCAGGTAAAATTCAACCATTCCATCTGATAAAGAAGTTTGCTTAATCAGCCAAGTGGTATTTGATATATCAGCCAAGTGGTATTTGATATATCAAACAAGAAAATAAAGCGGAATACCACACCGTTCAATGTAACTATCTTCATGATGAATAGGGTACTATGCCTATTAGTTTTTCACAAGTTTATTAGACGCAGAATAAGTTGGCAGTACCTCGCAACATTTACTTGATATAAACTTGATAGTAAAATGCATTGACATAGATTTCGATCTAAACATCACATTTTTATAGAACGCTTATTATCGGACATTAAATATAAACAAAAGGCCCAAGAGGGCCTGTATCGCTCTACTGGTCTTATAGAGTCTATGGTAATTATTGCAAGCTCCCCAAATTGCACCCCTGTAGAGGGGCCCCTTTATGCAGGCGGTCAAAACTCGTTTTCAATACTTATGTTGTGCCCCAAGTCCCTAAATAACCATAACAAATTGGAACTAGAGGTTGTTTTTAATAAAAACAGATGTCTTTCCCATTTCCAAAAGGGCCATAAATCCGCCGTAAATCATTCAACTAGAACACGACGATGACTGTTTAATGATCATCCTTACCAAGTTTCGTTTAAATCTGGCCAGAGGATCAGGAGAACTTGTCGGGACACAGTTTGTGAATAAATACTTTTAAAGGGCCATAACACTGCTAAACATCATTCAACAGGAACACAAAAATGATATATGCAACCAAGTTTCGTTGAAAACCGACCGGTGTTTGAGGAAAACTTGTCCGGACAAAGTTTGTGTATTAAAGAGTCACAACTCCACCAAAAATCATTCAACCGGAACACGACACTGATATGCGCAACTACTCTTGATACTGATCGTTCCTGCCAAGTTTCATTGAAATCCAGCCATGGTTTCAGGATAACTAATCTGTACATAGTTAGCCTGGGTTATTAAAACCTTTAAATGGCCATTACTCTGCCAACATTCATTTAAATGGATGCGCAACTAGGCTTGGTTGATATGCGCAACTAAGCTTGATCATCCACACCAAGATTCGTTGAAATCCGGCCAGAGTACCTGGAGAACTAGTCGGGACAAAGTATATATATAGCAACCTTTATAGACCCACAACTCCAACAAAAATCATTCAACCGGATCACAGCAACAATGTGCAACTATGCTTGGTACTGATAATTTCTCTGAAATTCCATTGAAATCTAGCCAGAAGTTCAGGAAACTAGTCCGGACAAAGTTTGTGTATTAAACTCCACCAACAATCATTCAACCGGAACACGACACTGATATGCGCAACTACGCTTGATACTGATCGTTCCTGCCAAATTTCATTGAAATCCAGCCATGGTTTTAAGATAACTAGTCTGTACATAGTTAGCCTGGGTTATTAAAATCTTTAAAGGGCCATTACTCTGCCAAAATTCATTCAAATGTAACACGGCGATGATATGCGCAACTAGGCTTGGTTGATATGCGCAACTAGGCTTGGTTGATATGCGCAACTAGGCTTCGTGCTCGGCCGTTTCCAAAGGTCCATTATCATACTCTTTTTTTTATAGCACAGTGGCGTTACTTGTGCAGTGTGGCGGCAGTAAAACGTCTCCCCGCGCTTGCAATCAGTACTGTTATTCATTCGATCTTTGGAGATCGCTGAGCCCGATACTTATAGTTAGTTATCGGTGGTACATTTTCAATTTCTTTTGTTTTCTTACTTATTTTTTTATTCGGTGGTTCCACTACTCCGGCCGATAAAAGGCTCTGGGTATTGTTTAACCACACATAGGATATGTTGTCTGCTTTTTATACGCAGCCTTCATAAACGCTGCTCCCAACTAAATTCCATTATGTTTATTTCGCTCTTCGGGGCATTTCATTTTATTATATACTGGGACCATACGCCGTACGACAAGGGGAATACGTTAAAGAAGGATAACTCCATGTCCACCGCCATATGCATGCCATCTTCGGGATGGTTAAAATTTTGTGCTGTTGATTTTATGAATATTGAGTTCTGCTCAACCCGGGGCTAAGGGCGTGATCGGTAGCTAGCATATTTCACTACCACTCATGAACAGTCTCAATCAAACCGAGACTGCAATATTTCGTATGTGTCGTGCTCGGCCGTTTCCAAAGGTCCATTATCATATTCTTTTTTTGGTTTATATGCACAACTAAGCTTGATCATCCACACCAAGATTCGTTGAAATCCGGCCAGAGTACCTGGAGAACTAGTCGGGACAAAGTATATGGACAGCAACCTTTATAGGCCCACAACTCCAACAAAAATCATTCAACCGGATCACAGCAACAATGTGCAACTATGTTTGGTATTGATCATTTCTCTGAAGTTCCATTGAAATCTAGCCAGAAGTTCAGGAAAGTTTGTGTATTAAAGAGTCACAACTCCACCAGAATCCACCAAAAATCATTCAACCGGAACACGACACTGATATGCGCAACTACGCTTGATACCGATCGTTCCTGCCAAGTTTCATTGAAATCCAACCATGGTTTCAGGATAACTAGTCTGTACATAGTTAGCCTGGGTTATTAAAACCTTTAAAGGGCCTTTACTCTGCCAAAATTCATTCAAATGGAACACGGCGATGATATGCGCATCTAGGCTTGGTTGATATGCGCAACTAAGGTTAATCATCCACACCAAGATTCGTTGGAATCCGGCCAGAGTACCTGGAGAACTAGTCGGGACAAAGTATATGTATAGCAACCTTTATAGACCCACAACTCCATCAAAAATCATTCAACCGGATCACAGCAACAATGTGCAACTATGCTTGGTACTGATCATTTCTCTGAAGTTCCATTGAAATCTAGCCAGAAGTTCAGGAAACTAGTCCGGAACAAGTTTGTGAATAATGGAACATAACTCAGTCAAAAATAATGCAACTAGGCTTTGTACTGATTATCCCTGCCAAATTTCGGCCAGGGGTTCAGCAGAGCTAGTCTGTACAAAGTTAGTGTATTAAAACCTTTATAGGGCCATAACTCTACCAAATCATTAAACCATGGACAACGGCGACGACATGAGCAACTACGCCTGGTACTGTTCATCCGTAACGTTGAAATCCGACCAGGAGTACAAAAGAGACTAATCTGAACAAAGTTTGTGTATTAAAACCATTAAAAGGCTATAACTCCGCCAAAAATCATTCAACCTAATCAACCTTGCCAAGTTTCTATAACATCCGGCCAGGGGTTCAGGAGAACTAATACGGAAAATGTTTGAGCATTAAAACTGTTAAGGGCCATAACTCCGCCGACAATCTTTCAACTGGAACCCAGCGATGATATGCACAACTAGGCTTGGTACTGAGCGTCCCTACAAAGTTTCTTTGAAATCCGGCGAGTGGTTCAGGAGAACTATTCCGGTTTGTTTACTAACACATTTAAAGTAACTCTACTATTGTCTTAACGAGGCGAAATACAGCATTTTTAACTAAATCAAGCACCATAACCCCGGTGTTACTAATCCGATATGGTTTTCGAACTTTTCCAAGCTTTCAATGATATTCATTACGTGGTCCGAGAACAACGTTTCATACTCCATCCAACCCCTTCCCCAAGAAGCGAAAACGGGGTTGGCTATGGGCTTAAAAGGTTTGCATATTGTAAACATAGGTAATTTTAAACAGGTTGTCGCATTTTTTCAGTAAAGGATGTGTTTAAACGTCTTTTAGTGTCGCAATATCCGTTATTAAATCCTGCTAATATAATATTTCTCATCGCCTAATGGAATTTAGGCGGCACCACGTAATGTAACAATCTTTGCAAGTTTGGTAAAGATCAAATAATAAATGAAGGTGCTAGAGTGGTTACAAGGCAGGAAATGGAGTTTTTAAGCAAAACAAGGGCCATAACTCTGGTGATACTGATTGATCTGGCTGGTTTTCGAACTTTTCCGAGCCTTCATTGATATGAACAATCTGTGCAAGTTTGTTAAAAATCAAAAAATAAATGAATGTGCTAGAGTGTTCACAAGGCAGAAAATGAAAATGGCATTTTTCAGGTAAACAAGTGCCATAACTCTGGTGTTACCAATTTGGTCTAACAGGTTTTCAAACTTGTCCCAGCTTTCATTGATATTAACAATCTCTGCAAGTTTGGTAAAGATCAAATAATACATGAAGATGCTAGAGTGTTCTCAAAGCAGAAAATGGATTTTTTCAGAAAAACAAGGGCCATAACTCCAGTATTACTCATCGGATCAGGCTGGTATTCAAAATCTTTTGCACTTTCATTGATATTAACAATCGATGCAAGTTTGGAAAATATGAAGGTGCTAGAGAGCTCACAAGGCAGAAAATGGTATTTTTAAGAAAATACAAGTGTCTTAACTCTGGTTCTGGCTGGTGTTTAAACTTGTCCAAGCTTTCATTGATATTAACCAATCTGGGCAAGTTTGGTAAATATCAAATAATAAATGAAGGTTCTAGAGTGTTCACAAGGCAGAAAATGGCATTTTCTCAGAAAAAAAACAAGGGTCGTAACTCCGTTGTTACTTATCCGATTTGGCCGGTTTTCAAACTTGTCCGAGCTTTTATTGATAGTAACAGTATTTGCAAGTTTGGCACAGATAAAATAATAAATGAAGGTGCTCGAGTGTTCACAAGGCAAAATATGGCATTTTTTTCAGAAAATCAAGAGCCCTAACTCCGTTGAAACAAATCTGATCTAGCCGGTTTTCAAACTCGTCCGAGCTCTCATTGATATAAAAGTTTGGCAAAGATCGCATGAAAAAAAATGGCTAGCGTGTTCACCAGGAAAAAGTTAACGGACGGACGACGTACAACAGACGGACGATGAACAACACGTTATCACATCAGAGCAAAAAAGGACATATTATAATCTATAATTTATTATATATCACTATTCATTTACTCTAATGTTTTTGGCAGACAAGCAGTCAAGTGTGAATAATCGGATATTTTTAGGTTCATTCAGAGTCATGTAGTGATGAAACAAATTATCCCACGCGTAAAGCGTCGAATGATAGAGATCAATTTCCAAACAACAACGCGGTAATGGAGCGGTTTTCGTTTTCACCTGAATAAAATAATGATTTAACGAAAAATCCAAACGCCATTAATAGTGTTTTTTTGAAGTACCAGAAAACCTACTTGGTCCGTTTAAGTTGGTAGGCAATGAATAGGAAATACAACAGTGATACAATTTTAATCCATGATATACAGAAACATAACTTGACACCGCGATTTTTAAATAAATCAAAAGCGCCGTGTGTCATATTAAGGTAACATGTTTAATGTGTGTTGAATTATATTGAAATAGTGACGTGTTCCCTTTAATAAATAATATGATATCCTTAGATGTCTTGTTATACACTGAACGACTTTAAAAACGCAACAGGGCAGTAAACTAAGATAACTGACATATTTCAATAGAAATTAAATTTTAATTTTAATTTCATCTATTCTACATCTACAGTTGATTTGCTGAAAATTTCATTGAAATTGATCAACAATAAACTTGTTAAATTCAGAGCATACCAGTACGTCCCCCAAAAGCAAACGTCACAAAACTAATACCCGGTATATCCCATTATGCGTATGGGATATGTCAGGCTTGCATTGCCGCTAAAGGTGGATATTGTAACTTTTGCTCTTGGGGGTAGTACTGATATATTTTGAATTTTACAAATTTAATGTTAATCAATTTGAATTAAATTTTCAGCAATTCAACTGTAGATACGGTTGAATATAATAGATGAAATTAAAATTTAATTTATATTGAAATATGTCAGTTATCTTAGTTTATTTCCCTGTTGCGTATTTAAAGTCGTTCAGTGTATGTTCAACCACTATTTCATAACTAAGATGTCGTTGTAACTGTTGTATTAGGAGTGTGTTTTGATGTCACATGCCTTGCTTCTTAGTAACACTATAAATGGTCAAATGTCTTTCATTTAGATAAAAACATATGTTTGCGTGTTTTGATTGACTGTAGTCTGTGAAAGCTGCATTCCCTGTTCGACTTTTATACCTATTTTTCTTTTACCAATCACTTCTTTTCTCCCAAGTACGCACGCATCTATTCAGTAACTGGTTTAATTGGCCCACTTTGTAACAGTTATTTTTTGTGGGTGGTATGCAAAAGTATCACGTAATAGACGAGTTTACTGTTCAATGTTTTTATGTAGGAACAATGTTTGTATTTTTCGTGAGACATAATTATGTATGTTAAACGTTGAAGTATTTCCATATTTTGCGAGACTATATTTTGGCAGTGTGTGCATGTAAAGTAATTGTGCTATATTTTTCATCTATTAGCTTTGACAACTGCCTTACAAGTGGGTGCACGAGTTATACGAGGACTGGACTGGAATTGGGATGATGAGGTACGCTAGCAGGACTAACCATAGGGTTAACTGTAATACAATGTTGACTTTGAAAGGTTATCATGTGTTTATAGGGTCTTGACTCCAGAATCGAGCCAGAAAATCAATACATTATATGTAAATATATTTTGAGAATAAGTTATATATGACAAATACACAGTTATCCCCCATATCCGGCATCAACCTGTGTTTTCGTTATATTATACAGAAGTCCGATATGATAAACTAACTTCGTTTACTCATGTGTATTCACCGAATTTTGGTTAGTATACGCATTCATGCTTGTTTTTGTAGTTGTGCTTGGAGAACCGTCGGAAAATGCTGTGATTATATGCAGATATGTAGAACAATATGATTCGTATATTTATAGGTTATTTAACATGGTTCTGTACAATACGGAGATATATTTGGACGAGTACACAGCTGGAAAAGTCATATTGGACGAGCCGTTAGGCGAGTCCAATATGATTTTTTCCAGCTGTGTACGAGTCCAAATATATCCCGTATTGTACAGAACCATGTTAAGTAACCTTTTTATTCTATACCTTTATTTTAACCAATCATTTATAATTCGGATATAACTTTCGTTTGTTTCATGCTTTCAAGCAAGTCGCTATGAACATCGAAAGCACAATTGCATGTAGGTCTATGTATTTTATATATTGTGTTCGACATGGCTTACTCTCAAGCTTTATTTGCTTGAAAGAATGCCCATTTCTCCGTTGTCAACAGTGATTAAATACTACCGAAGGTCAGTTTCAAACAATGATATATTATGCTAGTTTTTTGTGTTTTTTTTTTGTTATAAAGGAAAATTAAATAAAAATATGTGCAATAGATAGGTTTTCATTACTTGACAACAATTTATGGTTAGGTAATGACAGAAGCCTGTCGGTTCTGATTTTTATTCGGACCTTTTCACGCGTTTCGGTCTTTATCATAGGTTTAACATGGAACCTGTGAAGCGTACAATACGAACAAAATACGGGATATTTTGTACGCGCGTGCGTCCCGATACGGAAATATATTGTACGGTCACATGACTCGAAAGAGCGTCTACGATTGGATGTATAAATTAGGTATAGAATAAATTACGGTATAACTTTGCGTTGCATATACATATATAACGGTATATCATTTCAGGATAGTTTTGGTCCGGGAACAATTACTACTGAGTATGCTGGTGGATCGGGTGGTGTGACATGGGTTGGTGTGACATGGGATAGCGGCTATTACGAATACTATCGAATGCCGGAGCCTATGATTTGTATTTTATCTAGCATTCGCAATCGAACACCCGTCACATTCTTATCTTTTCAGATTGGCAAGCCACAGTTTTCATGTTTTTATCTTAAATATACAAAGCTAGATGAAAAGCATAAGACTTGTTAACTTTGACGATGCATTTATACAGTTTGTGTAGAAATATGGAAATACATATACAAAAGATTATGATAATGGACCTTTGGAAATGGCCGAAAACGACACATACGAAATATTGCAGTCTCGGTTTGATTGAGACTGTTCATGAGCGGTAGTGAAATATGCTAGCTACCGCTCACGCCCTCTAGCCCCGGGTTGAGCAGAACTCAATATTCATAAAATCAATAGTACAAACATTGAAGCCATCCCGAAGATTGCATGCATATGGCGATGAACATGGAGTGAAACGCATCTCCATGTCGTACGGCGTATGGTCCCAGTATCTAATACAATTAAATGCCCCGAAGAGCGAAATAAACATAATGGAATTTAGTTGAGAGCAGCGGTTATGAAGCCTGCATATCACAAGTAACAGTCAAAAGAGTAAATTAAAAAGCAGACAACATATCCTATAAGTGGTTAAACAATACCCAGAGCCTTTTTAAAGTTATTGAGCATGTGACGTCGCAGCGAAGTTGCATCTTCTGTCAGGGATATCCGCCGCAGGCCTTTTACGTTCACTTCAGTGCAACATAAATGTTCTAAAATCGGTGAAAATAGTAAGCTTTAAGGCGGGTTAATGTCGTATAAAATCGTCATGCTTTCAATTTTACATTTGATGTCATTCTTTCAAAATGTTGAGACGGTTGATGTCAAAACATCATTTCAATAGCGCGTTAAGTAAGGTGAATATGACCGAAAGTAGCGTAAAATGTGCTACGTCATTACTCTGGTCAGAGCAGAGTACGATTGTAAAACTGTGTGTTGAACTGGATAACACACCAGTAGAAACAAATGAATTCTTAGATTCTAGCAAACTCTGTATCCAGATCTTTAGTTTACAAGTTTCACAAGCGTCTTCGAGAAGGAAGAGATACACCGAATGATGACATAAGGGCCGAGATACCAAACATTGTTGACGAAAATAGTCTAACGTCAGCGTTATTCCCACGCATAAAGGCAGAACTTCTCGAGGCAAAGGATGTGGAGATTTCAAAGAAATAAAGAAACAAATTAACAGGAATATTATCAAACATACATGCAGAATGGTTCGCAGACGTATTTAACACGACTGTATCACAACAAGAGAAATGTAAAAGAAGTAAAAATTGACGTCATGAACGTAAATTATACCTGCGCCGGGCATTCAGCGTAGAGCATGCACAATAAACTCGGTATTATACCTGCGCCGGGCGTTCAGCGTAGAACATGCACATTAAACTCGGTGGCTTCCTTATTTGTAAACCTTTGATTGTGGAATATGAAAAAGGAATCCATAAAACATTGCCTTATTTGGCTATATATTTTGTTTGAGATAAAAATTGCTACAACTTTAACAATTTAATGTGTCCGCGAACTTTTCGGACAGCCCTTGTACATACCCAGTCTAGAAATATAATATTTGTCTTCAATATAACAAAATCTGTATAAAAAGTTGTATTTTAAAGATTTAGCTTGTTTGTGTTGTCAAATGTCATTATTGAAAAGAGAACTGTTTTTAGGGGAAAAGATACCAAAAAAACGAAAAGTTAAAATAAAAGTGTTGTTAATGTTCTGTTCTACCCACATGCTCATGTGTATCACCCCACCCATTGTTAATAATGTATACGATATACAGTTATTATATAGAGAATATCATTAGAGAATATCATGATATTCTATTTATCATGTTGATCGTTTAAAATCATTTAATTTACCTTTTTTCCTTTTCTTTCGGTTCAAAAATACCCAGACGTCATCAAATATACCCTGACGTCATCAAATATACCCTGACGTCATCAAAATTGGTGCTGATGTCATCATAGGAGGTGCACCTGATGGGATAGGAAAGTAACTACCAAGATAAGATTTTATCTCAGGCACCCTGTTTCTCGGCAGAATTATACAGATCGACAGGATAAATTAAGTTCCTTGGTCAGGAAAGTACAAAAACACAAAATGGAAGACTGGAGTCCTCTAACATTTATAAAATCGATGCAAATTAAAATATTCTTATAGTTATTCCATTTATCTTCTCAAGTGGTGTGATGGTATTAGTTTTTGTTGCTAGAAAATATTTAGACTTTTTTAAATATGTTATTATCCTAATTTTTTATAAGCCTCTGTAAGCAGTGTACTTTGAAAATGTTCTGTTGGGAATATAATACTTCATTTCAAGTAGTATGTACAAGTCGGCTGGTGGTCTATGTCATTATGCAATTATGTTTATGTCTAGGTCTATATCGTTATACAAGTATGTCTAGGTGTATGTCATTATACACTGATGTCTAGGTCTATGTCATTATTCAAGTATTTCTAAGGTCTATGTCATTATACAATTAAGTCTAGGTCTATGTCATTATACAATTATGTCTAGGTCTATGTCATTATACAATTATGTCTAGGTTTATAAGATTATACATTTAGGTTTAGGTCTATGTCATTAAACAATTTTGTCTAGGTCTATGTCATTATACACTGATGTCTAGGTCTATGTCATTATTCAAGTATTTCTAGGTCTATGTCATTATACAACTATGTCTATGTCGATGTCATTATACAATTATGTCTAGGTGCATGTCATTTTACAACTTTGTCTAGGTCTATGTCATTATACAACTATGTCTATGTCGATGTCGTTATACAATTATGTCTAGGTGTATGTCATTATACAACTTTGTCTAGGTCTATGTCATTATACAACTATGTCTATGTCGATGTCATTATACAATTATGTCTAGGTGCATGTCATTATACAACTTTGTCTAGGTCTATGTCATTATACAATAATGTCTACTGTGTATGTCATTATACAACTATGTCTAGGTGTATGTCATTATACAACTATGTATAGGTGTATGCCATTATACACTGATGTCTAGGTGTATGTCATTATAAAACTATGTCTAGGTCTATGTCATTATAAAACTATGTCTAGGTCTATGTCATTATACAATTATGTCTAGGTCTATGTCATTATACAGTTATGTCTAGGTCTATGTCATTATACAATTATGTCTAGGTCTATTTCATTATAAAAGTATGTTTAAATCTATGTCATTATACAATTATGTCTAGGTCTATGTCATTATACAATTATGTCTAGGTCTATGTCATTATAAAACTATGTCTAGGTCTATGTCATTATACAATTATGTCTAGGTCTATTTCATTATAAAAGTATGTTTAGGTCTATGTCATTATAAAACTGTGTCTAGGTATATGCCATTATACAATTATGTCTAGGTCTATTTCATTATAAAAGTATGTCTAGGTCTATTTCATTATAAAAGTATGTCTATGTCTATGTCATTATACAATTATGTCTAGGTCTATGTCATTATACAATTATGTTCAGGTCTATGTCATTATACAATTATGTCTAGGTTTATGTCATTATACAATTATGTCTAGGTCTATGTCATTATACAATTATGTCTAGGTCTATATCATTATACAATTATGTCTAGGTCTATTTCATTATAAAAGTATGTTTAGGTCTATGTCATTATACAATTATGTCTAGGTCTATGTCATTATACAATTTTGTCTAGGTCTATTTCATTATAAAAGTATGTCTAGGTCTATGTCATTATACAATTATGTGTAGGTCTATGTCATAATACAATTCCTTTTTCTAATCACAAGCGTTCTTTGTTAAGAATTATTACCCGGGCAACCGATATCTTCACATACTCTGAAGTATGTATCGCTACCTACACAACCTACGTCTGGGCATGTACGTGACCTTGACCTCATACCAGCCCCGCAACTAACGTTACACTCTCTCCAGCTAGACCAGATGGACCAAGAGCCTGTATAGATAAATGACTTCATGAATACCAACAGCACGAGACTCTTGTCCATAAACGTTTACAGTTTAAAAGGGCTTACTTCCAGTGTTGATCTAATGTGAATTGTTTTTTGATTATTTCGAAATTGTATAGTTTGCTCTTATAAGAGTGAACGTTTCCTTAAACAATAAAGTTTGTTTCAACACAAACATAAAATCCACACACACACACATTAAAATATGAGAATTTATCAAATTGCATGTAAAAACGCGTGTATCTGCCACTGCAGATCGTGTGTAGAGTGCAAATACCGCGAAAATCAGAGTAAGGTTAGCTACGGCAGCTTTCAAATTAAGAGAAGAAAACAAAAGCAGGTAGACAGTGGGCGGGTTGATGAAAGGCAGCCGCCAGAGCATGGACTGGTTAAACTATAAGTTGATTATCATTCACTTATTTGTTTAAAATGCGAATAAATTACGTATAACCTATACGTACTTGGACACGCATGCGTGTTGCATGATTTCCTGCCTTGGCTATTTCCTTCACAGTCTTTCCCCAGTGACGATGGAGTTAGATTGTCACACGTACGGAATCTAGACATCGTGCTCCATTACACGTGGTAGAGCATGTGCTTCAATTTGTCCATTCCGACCACGTCCCATTTGTAATTATAAGTCATGTACTGTTATCATAGAAATATCAGGATCAGCTATATTACAAATAAAAAATTGGAATGTAATACCCACAAAGCAAAACCTTGCAGATCATACATTATATAGGAATTATAAATAAATACTGAAAATGGGATCCCTTGGAAGCAACAAACACAAACAAGGGAGAAAAGTAGCAGACTCGCTTTTATTGAGTCTGTTCATGAGAGGTAATTATAAGATGCAACACCTCTCACGCCTCCTAGCACCGGCTTAAGCGATATTCTTTAAAGCCAAAAGATTGAACAATAGCAATACGAAATAGTTACTCACCTTAGTACGCACCGGCGTAATAATATCATTTTCTGGTCTGTGATTCTATGGGAAATTTATAGGAGCATACTAGTAGAGACGAGAAGGTACGTTAACGTTGACATGATAAACGTACTAGTCAATTCGGTAATAGTGTAGATTTTAATAAACTTCGGTGAGCAATAACGAATATTTGAATAAATAAAATCTCCAGCACAAACAGTAACGCAAAACACACGGTCTACTGTGACACTGTGCTATCTGTATGGTGTCTGATTTCTGCCATGTCGTTTTTTCGTTATTTCGCCGCGAAAAGACGACAGAACGAAAAGGCGACACATTCAGCGCGAAACGACAACAGAACAAAAAAACGACAAAAGGAAAAGGCCACATTTCCAGGGCGAAAAGACGACACTTCAGCCGCGAAAAGACGCCATTTGATATTGTCGTGTTTTCCTTATTTCGTGTGGCCTTCTGTCGTTTTTTCACTTCTAATCTGTCGTCTTTTCGTTCTGTCGCTATTTTTTATTTTCGTTCTGTCTTCTTTTCGCGCTGCATTTATCGTATTTTCGTTTTATCGTCTTTTGTTTCCGTCATCTTTTCGCCTTCTGGTTGACATGCGCATTTCGGTCATTGCGGCCATTTCACGGTGACTACTAAAAGTCGGAACGAATTTGAATTATTGGAGAAATGGGTTAAAAAGTAAGGGGGGAGGGAGGGAGGGAGTGGGGGTGGGGGCGGTCGGGGTGCATACCTTATGTCCAATCAATAATAAACGGAGCGTAACTATTTATTTTAGATGCTTTTATAAACGCATAATGGATATTTTAATATGTACATAATGATTTGGCAGATTTTGAAAAGTCATGAGTCCGAGGCGTCCGAGTTTAATTTTATAAATCGACATGAACGGTAAACAGTCATGCATCCGACTCGGATAATGTATAAAGCGACGTGAATGGTAAAAAGGCATGCGTCCGACTCGGATGATGTATTAAATTGCATATACAGTATGCAGTCATACGTCCGATTCACGATGTATACTATGTCTGGAAGTGAAAACAGTCAAACTTCAGAAACAGATGATGAATAAAAGGTGTACGAAACGAACCACGATTTAAAACAACAGGAATCGCATTTACGGTCATGCACCGTTTAACTTATGCGAAAGTCAATTAGTTATATAACATGCAGACTGTTTAAACAAAAACATCATATTGTCAAACTATAAACCAATGAACAAGTGTTATACGACACAGTTGAAGTTTGATATTCATATCAACACATCAACTTGATCAACATATTCATATCAACACATCAACTTGATCAACATATTCATATCAACACATATAAACAAATATAAACTCATCCCTGTTTGAGTTCACGGACTATACAAGGAAGTCAAGTCAAGTGTTTTTCAATATCAAATATCAAGTTCCGCGTATATCAGAATACTAGAAAAAATTGTTTGACAGGTGCGTCTTTACATCCGATTACTTAAGCCGGCTATTGTATGGAAGACTGGAATGGACATTGCTTAGTTTTATTCTCCTGGCCACAAATGTATATTCGATTTTTTTTTCTGATCTAGACTCAATTATTTCGTGGACACGACATATATCTCGATGACACGAGTTAGTATCTGGTCGCCGTGACATATTTAGCACGCGACCACTACTTAGTAGTTTTTGGTCACGACGTAGTATTTCGTGGACACGAGTTAGGATCTGTTCGCCATAGACTGATTCACTGCGCATGTACCGTTTCACTCATACAAGCGACAGTCAAACACCGATGTCTGTGCCGTAAATTACGGCTAAGTAAAGCGCATTCCAACCACGATCTATCAGTAGATCTATCAGTTAGTTTATGTCATAATTAAAGAGCGCACTACCGCAGGAGTGACAGTGAGAAGTCTTAGTATATAGTTTTTAATTATTTCCGTATAGTCTAGAAGATTCTGTTAGATTTGAAAGGCTCAAAGGCAAAGGCTAAACTTTGTAAAGATGTAAATTTAAATTGGGATCAAGGAGACTTTGTGATCCTTGGTATCATAATGTCAACAAACCTACATAGTCTAGTCGCACTAAATTACGATAGAAAAATAAAAGAAATTAAATCATTACTACTATCTTGGTCAAAATGAATACTGACACCGATTGGAAAAAATACTTTCATAAAGAGCTTTGCTTTATCAAAATTAAACCATTTATTTTCATCTTTACCAAATCCACCTGACAGTCAGATTAAAATACTACAAGATATGTGTTTTAATTTCCTATGGAATAATCACCCAGACAAAATAAAGAGAGCTGTTGTAACCCAAGATTATGAACATGGGGGATTAAGAATGATTAATGTTAAACAATTCATATATTTATTGAAACTAACATGGATTAGAAGATTCAATCCTAGTGGGAGATAAAAAATGTATAAAAATCCATAAACATATGTATCCATTTACGACTAAGATGTTATTTCTGGGTAATGATTATGTAAAAAATAAATTGCAAAATATATGCAATCCCTTTTGGAAGGTTGTATACACAAGTCTGGATACTCTATTAAATGTTAAACCACTGTCATGGAAACAATTGCTAACACAGCCGTTATAGTACAACAATAACATTACGATCGGAATATCAAGTGTATTTTATAAGAGATGGTATGACAAAGGTATTATATTTATTAATGATCTAATGGATAACAATGGTAATCTGCTTCCTTTTAGATTATTTATAGAAAAGGTTAGCATATTTTCAAATTTTATAGAATATGAAGGTATGACTACGGCAATTAGGGAGTACCTTCAAAATCTGAATTTTTTACATCTGGCCATCAACCTAGAAAACCCTGTTTGCCCATTAGCAGTTTCATTCATAACTGGAACAAAAAAG